>JAECUM010037099.1:0-21753 GCA_016617855.1 Megalonaias nervosa
CATATTTCACTTCACGTGCGATCCACAATTCACAAATTTTCCATGGAAAATTTCACCAAAATATCGGCAAGTTCTCCTCCAAAACATTCTAAGCTCGTAAACAAGGTTATGCCTTGAACTCAAATTTAGTAAAAATAATTTTTAAAAAAGCCCGAAAATAACAATAGGCAGGAAGGCAAAAACTCTACATTCAATCATGGACAAAGGTCAAGCACAAACAATATATTAAACATACATAAGAGCAGTTTTTTAAATTTAAATTTTCAAAGTATTGCTGATTCTTATCGTCAAGTGGATGTCTATACAACAAGGACACTAATACTAGGAATTATCCATTCTAATAATATAAACTATCTGTTGGTAAATTGGTGATATTCTATGGCAGCACTAAATTCTTATGCAAGTCATTACAGGGTTATGTATAATTTTACCTTATATTACACTGAGGACTAGGATTTGAATATATTGCTATTTAGGTGTGAAGACATTTGCGCATTTGCTCTTTAATGGAGTTGTTTAAAATTAGCTTTAAATTATTTTGGACTATATAAATCTTTTGTGAAGATTGGAAATAAAAAATTAAATTGTCTGTTCCATTCGCCATTAAACTTAACTTTGCGTTGCAGTGGCCATTAACTGTAACCAGGAGTTGTAGCCAATCGCTCATTTCATTATTGAAACTACCAATTAACACATATGTGAGTAGTACTCAGCCACTGTTGGGAACTTAACGGGGCTTAACATGACGCCGTTGTTACTTATTTGGCCGACGTTTCGACTTTACAGGAAATCATATGTTAACTTTACATGGTAAGTTTGACATATGGCCGACACTTGACGGCTCTACGAGAAATAAACATTGAGGGTACATGGCAACATTGTTAGAAGTGGTTGATTTCAAACGAGGCTACATGGTAACATTGTTAGACTTGGAGTTGACCTAAAAATAGGGTACTATACAGCTCTATGGGAAAGCCTATGTTAAAATTGTCCATGTGGTGGCACTTTGGGGATCTACTGAAATTATACTAAAATTTGTAGATACTATCCACCACCCGCATTGTGATAAGAATGCAGACACCCGCCCTTGCTATCCAGCACACGCTTTTTGATTACAATCCAAACACACACCCCTACTATCCAAAGGGTAGGAGTATTTAAACACACACCGAATACTTGCATACATGCAAACTTACTATCACACAAATTTATAATCATGAAATGGACTGAAATGGATTGAAATGTTTCACCAATAAGAACGCGCGTAACTTGATTCAGTCAAGGCGTGTTATCTCTCTTTAAATCAGAAGAAAGCGGACGCTTGACGTCACTCTCAATTTGTATGCGCATGAGCGTTCCTACAATTTATTATAGTGGAACAGTTCACGTACAATACCTATGCCTGAAAAGAAGACAATGTATTTGTGTATGATACATCGTAAACTCAGAGTGATAGTACAGTGCTTGCTAGTAATAATGGCGCTGTAGTAAGTATTCTTCTTCCAAAATATGATGATTTCAATTTAGCTTTTGGTCGATTTCCTGTTGTCACCGCAAATTTTTTTGTCTGCGACAGCGGTACATCCTTCAACGTCCTTCTCCATCATTACCAGTTAAAGATGATTTCAAACAGAAGCAGAAGGATTTCTTTTTGCAGATAGAGAAGAAATATTTGTTACACAGTAACAAAAGCAACAAAAAGAGGAAAATCGAAAGCAAGAAGAAGACGAAGAAAGACGAACATTTTTTCAACAGGGGTGAGAAGGAAAAGAATGAAAACAAAACTGTGAATCTGCCAAGTAATTTGGCAGAGTTATAACGCCTTAGAGAAATATACCAGAATTCTTTAGATAACCATAACGTTGTTCGGCGAATAAGATTTGGACTGAATAACATTTTAGTCAGCAGCAGCATGGATACATATAGTGTACCATTACCGAGCGTATCTGGAAAATCTCTTGACAAATAGAAAAGAAGACAGTAACACATATCTGGATGCCTCCGTGGTATAGAAACCTGACATACTGGATACTGTCAAAGACACATAGTTGACAGAAGGTGCCGATCTTCTCAGTATTGGATTTAATAACCGCTGAAAGAACATCAAACAAGGAATCAGTTTTGAAATGATAGATGGGGTGGGGGTGGGTGGGTTGGGTTTGCAAGACATGAATTTGCTGAATGGAATGGATATACGTCTGAGACTGAGTCAAACGAGTACCGTGTTCCCTTTGATCTAACGAGTGAAAAGCAAGCATCAAAGAAGGGAATCTTCACGTGCACCGTGTGGGGGTATTACATAAAGTGGGAAATGGCATCAGTTTAACTTTAATCAGAAAAACAGCAAGTATTCTGTACCTGTCCTTGGAAAACATGATATTCTATCTTGAACCCAACTTTGCACAGAACAATTTCGTATGAAGTGTATGCATGAAGATATGCTTTGTGAAGATTTGATTTCCCTCTAGTCCAAAGGTTGCGATGAAAGACATTTTCACCCTTTAAAAGCAGGTCAACTTTGTGTGAAACTTCATTTTGCAGAAGCACTGACGAAAACAGCGAGGTACATCACGTATGCAAAATTTGACAATACTCTTTGAATGAACTATTTGAGAGAGATTTGATCCAAAACTATTTCAAATAAAAGATGGAACATGAAGAATATATAGAAATAGGCGAAGACAATATTTTCTGTTCAGAACAACAGCAGTCGCAGACCATACAGTCATAGTGTAACGATGACCGGAACAGGAAAAACATCTGGTCTCCCGATTTGCTGGTGCCTTGGCTGAAAGAATAGCAGACTAGCCATGTAGCAGTTTTTATGGATGTCAAATCAATTATCCTAGTCAGTAACAGCACGACAGTCTGTTGATGACGAGGCATGTAGAAACGTTGGTAGAGTATCTGGAAGAGCATGGAGCCTCATTTCAGAGAAGACTTTGAAAAAGTGGTATAAAGACTTGTGTGATCATTCCTTAAATTCACTGACTTCTGTGGAGACATAACGCATCGAGGCTTTCTGGCAACATAGTGCGGAGACTACCCGTTTATCAACCTACTTGACATATATTTTAAAAATGAAACTTTGAACTGATGACTTATCATTACCTCTGAAACAAAATTGATACTTGGCAACTTACTAACCTATAATTTGTACACAGCTTCCTGGAATCTAGTGGTGTGTGCTAAAGATTCTACATCCCAAACCAGTGAAGACTATGTCATCGTCACAAACGACAGTCATCGACAGTCATCGACCAGGGACCCATTGGTAGCCATAAACTTTTCCAGCAACAACGTTGTGATATATTTTGGTTCTTACGGATTACCTTTTCTGGAAATCGACATAATTGACTTTATAAGAAAAAATGCTGCAACTACACAATTCAATACAAGGATCAGATTCCACTGCATGTGTGCAATGTTGTTTGTATTTTCTTCATCAACGCAGTCTTGGATTTCTGTTAGACATTTAGTGACTTGTTATCATGAGTACTATAGAAATGATGCTAAAATATAGTGATGGTTTTGTGAACGTTATGGCTACAGCTTTTCTTTAGCTCAAAAAATAGTATGCATCGAGAGACATTGCATTAGTTCATTTGTAGTCTAGTTGACTCCACAGCGTTGTCGGCTTGGTAAATACGACCATATTTAATGTGTCACTTTGTATATAAGTGAAATAAGCTTGTTCGTCTTATTATTAAAATGTTAATTTTGAAGACAAAAAGGCTTTATCTTGTTTTTTTTTTTTTTTATTTTTTTTTATTTTTTTTGTTCTTGAAAACAGAATGTGCTCACATGCTCTTTAATCCTCCCTATCTATCGTTGTCAAAACAGATTGTTTTCTTTTACGTCCACTTACCAAAATTGGACGGATGTTTTTCTTTTGTTTATGCTTGTACAATATAACACGGTGCGTTCAACAATTTTGTCACCTATCGGCAACTTGAGAAAGAAGCAAAATAAGTTGATATTTGACCTCAAAAATCAAACCAGACTTTTCTAAACCTGGAAAATGTTTTCGCGCTCGCTAGGTCAGTTCAAGGAGCTCCATCCAGAACAGCGATTGTTGAACAAAAAATGATCCATTTCCAATTGTTCAATCAACTTCTTCTCTTGATGTTGGAGGGTGAAATTATAGAGGAACAGAAGAGGTGGGAGAAAGAATCGAGGGGAGACACCAGTACGAGGGCAATTATGTTTGAGTGTCAAAGATGCATCCCTCCTGTTCCGTGAGTACAGTAGTAATGACTACAAGACTATCACAATACCGGGTGAGAGGATCCCTCACCCCAGACTGAATACTAGGACATCGAAATGGAACTGCCACTGAGGAGCCCCCATCCCCCAGATTACGAGTGGGGTAAAGAACTGTAATAGCAGCAACAAATACAGTGACATCCAACAATATTCATTCAAACAGAGGATTGAGAAAGTGAGGTACATTATCCCTCAATCTCTACCTGTCCCCACTAATCCTCGTGGAGGAGATTCATAGAATGGAAGATGTGCTAAGTGTGGAGCTCGACCCCAAAGGTGTGGGCATTAAGTCTTTAATATAATCAGAAAGACACTAATATACCAGTAGCCTGAATTGTGATAATATGCTAACAGTCTTCAAATTAATCAAAATAATATAATCTAAGATCTCACTGGTTTAATTCACTATAATTCCAAATTAATGTTTCTGTCCAAGAATATTATTTAAGATCACTATGTATTGCCATTGAATAATAATTTGAGTATATAATTCCACGCAATTCTAAACTTCTGCTACATGATGTTAAAGCAAGAATGAGTAATTTCTCAAACGGACAAGCTTATAAACCCCTCTACCTGACTTAAGTCACATTGAGCATTTTCTGAAAATAGTATCTCAATTCAGTGGAACATTCCAGTCTAGAACACTCTGAATTAGTTTAAAACCTATAACCTGTTACTAAAATTATAATAAAGAACTGGTAAACAGAATGTGGTTGACGCAGACCGTGATAATGATATTTTTATCCACACTCATTGGAAGAATATTAGCTATGTTTCATATTTTTACGCCCCAAAAAATTACTGTTCAGGTAGACAATGAACTTGACTTTGAACAAAGCCATGTCCAAATTTTAATTATAAATTACATATAATCACGGAGAAAAAAGCTAATAAATACAAATTAAATTGAATACACATCTACTAATGTAGTGAGCTTTGTTTTAAATCATACCCAGAAGGGATTAGAGTTTATGGAAAAGGACGAGTTGCTCGAGATTACCAGAAGTTTGATATTTCGGAAGTAAATGCATTTTTAACAGACCAAGAAAAAAATATTTTAATTCAGTATTTGGTGAAATAGGATATTTTGGATGATAGTGATTTGTGTTTCAATAATAAATCTTTCACTGGTTTTGATCGGAAATTAAAGCAATTACATGTTTGTTTGTTGTTGTTTTGTTTTTTTAAACCCAGAGGGAATTGGAAATAACAAAACTTCAGCTTAAGAAAGTAATGACGGAATCGCAAATTCAGAAAGAGGCAAAGGAGAGACAAATGAAACTACAAAGAAAGAAAGAAGAGAGAGAAATGTAAATGAAGAGAGAGAGAAAAAGAGACAAATGCAAATGAGTTAAAGGAAATGAACAGGCGGAGTGAAAAAAGGGATAGAAATACAGATCGAGAGAGAAAAAGAGAGAGAGAGAGAGAGAGAAAGCACCCCCGCCCCTTTACACAAACGTTCAGGTTTTATTGTTAACAGAAATGCTAGGTTTGTACCCTCTTAGCTAGAAAAGTAAATACTTTCCTCTTCAGGAGAAAATTGCTGAAAACCTGAAATTGCCAAGAGAACATAGAACAAAGTGTAGTTATTGGCAAAGCTCGTGAAATCTACATTTCTCTGTCGATAAAACAAAGTGCTGATTATGATGTAGTTAAAAAAAATGTAATTCGAAGGATTATCAGATGGCACCCGAGGCAGATCCACAAAGGTGTAGGAATTGTAGAAATGACACTAGTCCGACTCGTGTCGAATTGTCAAGGTAAAAATGACAACTATTTGATAGGTTTTGCAGAACTAAGAAGGGTAAATCAAGATTACGATAACCTCAGAGAGCTCATATTAACCGAAGTGTTCAATAATTGCGTCTATAAGAAGGCAAGTACTACCTTGAATGGTAAAAATTGCAAACTTCGGAAAATGCTGCTCGTACAGTTGATGATTATTCCTTTACTCACCAAGATTAATGTGTCAATAGGTCTTCCTTTTAGCCGTTTTTGGGTACACGAATCATCCCAAACTCATGCAAGTATTTCCAAATTTCAATCTGGCACCACTTTTAGGATTCAAACTGCTGATAAGACTGATTAGAAATCCGTATCTCCTCGTATGCGCTCTTATTGTAAGAAACCGGTCACGTTGTTTCTAATTGGTTGAAAAATAAGCAACATAATGAAAACAAGCCAATACAAATGCTCTTATTTCTAAGAAGTGAAGGTCACGGTTTTATATCGAAAGTAATACATTTGCTGGGTCAAACAAACCCCAGTCTATTTTTTTTTAATGGAGAAATATGAACCATTCTTGTCGAAAGGTTCTGTATCACTTATTGGCGATTCTCACAAGCCAGTCTCTATTAAGGTATCAATTGATTCAAGGGGTTCCCAGAGTTTTCTGTTGTTGACCATAATGCGTGCACCCACATTTCTAGAGGCAATTCCTTTGAGAAATATTTAAACTAAAACCATATTTGTGTACTCTTTTTGGCCTTCCCAAATCTGTCCAGTCTGATAAAGAATTACGTCTATGTGGTTTTCAACTAAATAATCAAAGGACTCAAAACTAACAACTTTTGTAAAATTCGACAAGCAGCTTAAATTTCTAGAACATAACGTGAAAATTTTTAAAGGAACTTGCAGTGTTTTAAATTAGAATCCCCAACAATCCTAAATGTTCTAACACAAGTCAAACAGTATTTAGTGCTCGAATGAATTCCAACCTTGATTGTGATAAAATACCAACAGTTTTGATGTATCCCAATGATATAATCCAGGATGTCTTTGAATGAATACGCAATAGTCCTAGTATACTGTTTAGTCGAAAATGTCAATGGTCACTTTCTAATTCCAATGAATATTTTGAATCCATAATTCCGTTCAAATTAAATCTTAGCACAACTAAAAGTGATTCCATAAAGACTGATATGAAACTAGGAATGAATAATTTGGTGTAACTTAGAACTTTCTAAGGTCAGAACCCATGTCAAAATGTTCACAAATATTGTCATAACGTACAACCCACAACCACGGACAACAATTATCTTTCTAACCATTTGTTTACAAATGACCATTAGCTTAAACTAAACATACAATTATAGATGAATATTAAGCACATTAAAGTCACATTTTATGTCAGGAATATTCCAACACGTTATGCATGAATTAGGCATTCAACAGTTTAAACCTTCTGCCGATTACCATGAAGGTCGATGGTCTTTAGAAAGATTTCACAAACTTTGAATAATACGATTCAGTCATATTGCTTTGATACGAGCAAAGACTGGGATGAGGTAGATAATTCACTGTTAGTGTATCAGTTGAAGAATCATTATGTTTTAGTCCTTCTGAACTAGTTTTTGAAATGGTGTATGTGAACCACCATTGAAATTATTGACAGAAAACCTGTTTCAAACGAAGAATCAGAAATTAATCTTCTGATTTCAAATATAAGTTATCAAAGACTTGTGATGAATTAATCTTCTATTCAGTCAAAAATGAAAATAAAATATGCTAAAGGCAAGATAGAGTTCTTGCTCTCTTGTCCATACCTCAAAATCCTTTTCAGGCTTTGTATTACGGTCCTTATACAATTGAAAACAATGTAAGAGACTTAACGTATGCCATTAACAATCATGGGTGGAGGAAACAGAAAAAACTTTGTCATATAAATATGTTAAAGGAGTATTTTGGCAGAGATAATCATTCAATCAATTTAGCTTTTACCCGTCCCACATAGTGAGGATGTAAATGATTACATGCAACCAGACCGTTGTAACTTTGGTTTAATAAATCTTCGAAAGTTCATTTTCAGTTTGTTTCTAAATAAAATATTAGCTGAATTTTCAAAACGTGTTACTTTCGCGTTCTTTCTATTACTTAGTTTAAGACCACAGAGTCTTTACATTATTATGTATTACACCTACTTTTGTTTTCATTCATGTTAGCGGTTCTACTTTGGTAGAATGTTTACCTATCACCTTCGTGCTTCCTCCATAAAAAGCAGTGGTGCTATTAGTTCTTACCTAATAGAGCGTGGAACAACAATCAATAATACAGCTGGAGATTAAAGTAATGATTCCAACACAGGCTTAAGCATTAGCATTGCTTGAAGGTGGGGGTTAAGAGCTCAGACTAAGCGAACCACGTTTTTGCTGATATGGGAAGACAATACAAACAAGAAACGTGCCCCTTCACCATGCAACCCTGAAGAGGACACCCTCAAATACCAAGGGAACCATCAACGCAGACCCAGATAAACGATCCCCGAACCACCACTTCATCTACCCGACACCAACGGCGGCGGCATAGATCACTGAGGTCATTGATCAACAGCATGAAATAAGCTTGCGCCAGGAAGCACCCCGATGCCTCCATAAAGAAAAATGCTCAGTGGGACTAAGTGACCATTAGACTGCTCCGTTGGTCTAGTGGTTAGTGCGTTCGTCTCGAATACGTATGTTGTGGGTTCGAACCCCGGCCGAGTCATACCAACGACTTTTAAAAATGGCACTAGGAGCTGCCTCACTTGGTGCTCAGCATTAAGAGTGTAGTATCAGGACTGATCGGCCTGGTGTCAGGATAACGTTACTTGCTGGGAAATGATGCTACATACCTGCTTCATGATGCCCCATTGCTAGACATCACTATAAACTGTCACACTGCAGACATCGTAGCTATATGACTGAATGATTGTTAAAGCTACATTAAAATCAAAATCACACACACACACACACACACACACACACACACACACACACACGCACACACACACACACACAAGTGACCTTTAGCAAAACCAGGATACGGCATGTCAATATATGGAAGACGCAAGGATCCAAAACACAATGGGAAAAGGCAGGAAACAACGCCATGTTCCGAAGACGGAACTTCACCGAATGTTCATCGTCTTGACCAACTAATCAGCAATTGCATGAATGTACGCCACAAGAAGCACCAGGAGGAGTTCGAATTCGCTGACGACATTAAAGATCTCATCCCAGCGGACCTAATCGAACCAGGAACACTGAAAAATCCAGAATACCTAGTAACTGTCTTTAGGACAGGGACCCGGGAAAACATCCATTTCTAAGGGGTGAAGACAAAACAACTTGCCGGGGAGGGGGGGGTGCTTTGGCCTCGAAAACCCGTTCTGATAATTACTTATCTAAACTCAAATTTGATCCATTCGTTACACTGTTCTATAAAGTACGCGTTAACATCGCATGCAAAAACAAGATCACTAAAACACCGTGAACTGACCTTTACTGGAACCTTTAAGCACACTATGTACACAAAAATTCAAAATTAATATAGATTATGTAAATTCTTAACTGAGTGCTTGATTACATTTACATTATGTAGCTCATACATAATTGGTCGACAGGGACAGTTATCTGGCCAGAATTTGACTACAGTTACATCTATGACATTTCAACTCATGATTCTCTGCAACTTCCGCTTTTGAACATGTGTATTCAAACTGGGCATCTTTCGGACACAGTGGTTGATAACCTCGCAGTTAACTAATTAAGCCGTGCGTACATTTATCTCATCGAACATGGCTCGAAGGACCGAACGAGACGTAAATTCAAGATCGAATCGAACCATTCGTGCCATTCATTTCCAATCCTGTCAATGTTTAAAAGAAAGAAGAATGACAATCGTCCAACATTGCCTAGCAGGGAAGCTGAGAGAAGCCATCTGTTTGATGAAGAGAGCGGAATACCTCCTAGACCAGGTATTGGAAATGGGGTGTTACCGCAACTAATAGCACGTATGCAAGGAGAGGACTTCACTTAAAAAAGCCAAAAGGTTTGTGAGAGGAGTCTTGGAGAAAGATGTTGCGAAGATTTAGGCAGCCTTGACTAAAGATAGAAGAGAAAAGGAGCTACTAAAGAGGGAGAGGTAATTCCAGCCTTTCCATACAAACTAGATGACGGTACTAGACTTATGTTTACGGCTTACTTAAACCCTTACACCTGTGTGACAGTATATTATGTTTGTGTGTGGGTATATTATGTTTGTGTGTGGGTATAGTATGTCTATTAACACTCATACCCTTTGCTTGTGTGTGAGAGTGTATTTATATTTCATCTATTACATCCAAATCATTTTAGTGATAGTATGTTTGTATGTATGCAATTAAAATAGCGGGTACTAGATGATATGTTTGGATTGTAACCAAAAGTGGGTGCTGGATAGCTGGTGTGTGTGTGTTTGGATTGTAATCAAGAAGTGGGTACTGGATAGTACCTACAAATGTTAACATTACATTCTCCCAGAGCCCAATGGAAACGGCATACCATTAAAGCATACTTAACTTTACAGTTACCGTAGAACCCAAACGTGTCGCTATATGTTAAAGATATGGAAAATTGGAAAAGTTTAATATAGAAAACCGCAAAGTCCTATTGTGTCTAATTTTATGGTCAACTCTAATAATGTTATAATTTAGTCCCATTTGAGGTCAACATCTTCTAACAATGTTACCTTTTGCCGTCAATGTTCATTTATCGTAGAGCCATCAAGAGTCGGCCACATATAAACCTACGGCGTAATGTTAATACACGATCTCCCGTGAAGCTCCCAATCGTCTGTCAAAGAAAACCTATCGAGTAATGTTAAGTCCCATAAAGCCGACAATAATCGCTTATTACTGCTTGTGTGGTAATTCTTCCATGTAGTTTGTTCGTGAACTATGGAAGTATATTGGGACGAATAATAACTCCCTAAAAAAATTATTGAACAATCAAACAGAAGAATTTAAAGAATAAATTTTATGAAACCAGTGGGGTTATAAGTATCTAGACATTCAAAATTTATTAAATTTAATTATGTGACCAGTGAAGGGACAAGCAAACAGGCAATAACGAAAGCTTGATCAACTGACTTATGTGTCTTGTGGTAAGGGTCTATAATCGTAAATATTGCAGATGAAAGTTATCACTCCATTTGACTTCTCTATCAACGAAGTGTTTGAATGTGTTATCACTATTACAACACGATAACATCACCTACGAGATGCAAAGGTTCAAGATCGAAATACCACGTTGCCATCATAATCGACGGTGAAACTAAACGGAGAAAGATGGGTGAAACATCGCCACTCTCTTTTCTGATACAATATTTCATCGGCTCGATCTTTGCATGTAAGTATAAAGCTCCCATATATTCCATTGCAAGCCCATTTGTTAACGTTTAGAATTTTTAAAACGATTTTAGACGAAACGATTGTATTAGTTGATTGATTGGTTATTAACACATCAAAACATGAATGGTTATATCGTTCCAAGTCAATTGGAGTAAAGTGCTTTGCAGAGAGACGCACTACAGCCGCCGACCTAGTATTAATAGGGTTCAAACTTAGACCCTTCTGGTCGCGAGTTTTGCACGCTGTTCATTAAGCTACAGAGATTCCTTACTCTTTCATTTTTAAACACACTGTTTCACGGTTCAAAGATTTGCATGCAGATGTCTAATGAGACAATTTTAGCATCATCGCAGTTTTATGCATATTGCTATTCGTGTACATGTGTGTATATTTTAAGCGATACAATCATATATTATCACATATTATTCCCGTGTAATATATAGAGGATTTCAAATGGAAATGATTTAATATTGAATTTTTGAAACGAGTTGAATAATGTCCAGCTTTTGCGAGCCTTGGCGAGAAAAAGCTGAACATTCTTCTACGAGTTTCATAAATTTATTATTAAACCATTACCCATTTGAGATTCTATTTTTCACATAGTCTTGATTTCATTGGAAATTATTTAGATGAAAACAAGAACGAATAATTTCATTCATTCTGACAGACGTTGCACCTTTCATTTGTTGTGCGTAAAAAATAGTCCTAACCAAAGCTGAAGTAGTATTGACGTTTAAAAGTAGATAATACTTTTCTTAGAAACTATAAATCGAAGAACGAGCGTCCTTCCGATTAAACACAACATTTTACACACACAAAATCATTTTCAACGCAGAATGTCCAATGCGCATGATGTCGCATTGTTTGATGCACTATCAGTTAGATTACAGTTGAGAATCCATGTTTACGTAACCTCAAGTGTCCTTTTTACAACTAAACGTTACATTGCAGAGATATTCATGTGGAAAAAAGGTTTACTGATTGCAGAAATTACCATATTTACTGTAATGTATTTGTGACCAGATATTTGCAGTGTTTGTTTTGGAGCAGTAGAATACAGAACATGCAAACAAATTTCATTTTTGACTCGGAATTGCATCAAATATTTACCGCGTAAATATGCAGTGGTTGGATAACCTTCTGTCAGACTGGAGACCCGATTATGTCCACATTCTTCTGTGAACAGAGGTGAGCTTATTTACTTCTGTAAATTAACATTTAAACCACGCTTGTACATAGAGTGTATTCCACCGCGTACATATGAGTGGTTGGATGAACTTCTGTCAGTTTGGAGACCGGTTTATGTCCACATTCGTCTGTGAACAGAGGTGAGTTCATTTACTTCTGTAAGTGAACATTTAAATCACTCTTGTGTATAGTATGTATTCCATGCTACAGATATATCACCTCCCTCAACCCTCACCCCACATAAGCAATACCCGTAGTTTAACTTGTTATTATTGTTCTTGTCTTGTGGTTTTAGCCACGTTTCATGTTATAATATGTTCTTCATAACATAACAAACCCCTGTGGGGGTAAATTAGCCATATTGAAGCAGACTAGACCATTTTGTCCCAATTTCCTTTCGCGAGACGATTCGAGAAATGGCGGCCCAAAATGTCCATTGAAAAGAAACAATTCCAGACGGCGGGGTTAAAAAAGTCTTCGCACGATCGCAGCCAATCAGTAACGAGAATACTGTATACTAATTTCATGGGCTTATTTGGACCAATCAGAATCACATAAAGTGATATGTTCACAGGTTATGTCAAAAATATGAAACTGCACACACTATAGGCAAAGTGTACCGACCATGTGATAAAACAACGAACGCTACCAAATAAGAAAATTATCGACAATGTTTTTAAACCATACTTTTTTGTTAATGATCCCTTTCCTTCCAACAATACATAACACAATATTCAGTAATACTTCACATTCCATACATGGAAACTGCCATCTGGCTCAACAATATTTAAATATGTTTTTGTTTGAAAATTTAAGAATAAAGGACTGACACGATGTTTATATCGGTACAAATAAAAATTGTGATCAATTGTGGTGATGGAGTGAATTTTTTGCTAATATCAGAATTCTTAGAAGATATCGCTGAATTTAATTGTTTTAATATTGATTAGATGTGCTGGTAGTGCTACTTTTCTTTAGATAACAAAGCAGATAAAAAGCGAGACGACTAAAAAGAATTGAATCTTATGCAGATTTTCGTGGATGACAAGCTTGGTAAATGCTGATAACATATGGAAACTTATTGACAGTTTTCACAAATAGTTAGCATATATGTACATTTAAGAAGAACACATTCGAATGTAAAAATAAAAAATAAAAAAGTCACATATCTTTAAATTTACACATGTGTATCAGTTACATATCAAGATAGAAAGCTGACAACACTGAAAAGGCTTGTCATGGTTCAGAACAACATTTACTGGCATGAAAAGTGATTGGTCGAGAGCAACAGTTATTGGCAAGAAAAATGGAATGCCAAACGAGAACAGGGCGATACATTTGAGAAGGCGTTGTTGCTAACTTAAACGTAAGCAAAAGGGCAAATGAAAAGGGGCGTCGAGATCGTATTATCTTGCCCCAAAACAGTGATTTCAGAAATTGGTATAGACAGTCACATGACCAATAGGAAATGGATATCAATTTAGTAACAATCATATGTATCAAGTTATCAGACACTTAATTTAAACATGTCCCCTTTTAAGACTCTTCGTTTGTAACGACTCATATATCACAACGACCTTTAATAAAATTCATTAGAAAAAACAAAAAAAAAAAAAGACCTAACGAACGAAAACATTAAGTATTAGTCCATCTGCCATAGCCGTCATTGAGAATTGTGGCAATTTAAGTTTAAATATGCATTACAAAATATGTTATGTCCCTTGAAATGGTAAAATAAAATCTATTGTTCTGTGTTTATTTATTGTTGAATCACTTGTCACATGACTCAGCAAAAGTAGCAATAGTTGGATGTTAGCTGTAAAGACGTGAAAGATGCTGTCCATAAGCTTAAAAAAACACCCTCCTGTATTAGAATCTGGACAATACATATGTTAGGCCTTAAAGAACTAAGCCTTTATACCACGAAAAGCCTATTTTAGAATCTGGACAATATAAATACTAGGCCTTAAAGAACTAAGCCTTTGTGCCACGAAAAGCCTGTATTAGAATCTGGATAATACAAATGTTAGGCCTTAAAGAACTAAACCTTTGTGCCACGAAAAGCCAGTATTATAATCTGGACAATAGAAATGTTAGGCCTTAAAGAACTAAGCCTTTGTACCACGAAAAGCCAGTATTATAATCTGGACAATATAAATGTTAGGCCTTAAAGAACTAAGCCTTTGTACCACGAAAAGCCAGTATTATAATCTGGACAATATAAATGTTAGGCCTTAAAGAACTAAGCCTTTGTGCCACGAAAAGCCAGTATTAGAATCTGGACAATAGAAATGTTAGGCCTTAAAGAACTAAGCCTTTGTGCCACGAAAAGCCAGTATTAGAATCTGGACAATATAAATGTTTGGCCTTAAAGAACTGAACCTTTGTGCCACGAAAAGCCTGTATTAGAATCTGGACAATAGAAATGTTAGGCCTTAAAGAACTAAGCCTTACCACGAAAAGCCAGTATTAGAATCTGGACAATACAAATGTTAGGCCTTAAAGAACTAAGCCTTTGTACCACGAAAAGCATGCAGAGGAGGTACATTTTTTACCCGTGTTGAGACTTACTAGTATGTTTGTTAAGAAGACATGTTGAAAGGAAATCATTTTTCATATAACACGCATCCTTTCATCATTTTTCATATGCCACCCATCCTTTCATAATTTTTCATATGCCACCCATCTTTTATCGTTGCCAGTTTGTCTGATAAACTAACAATCATTATTGTTAATCTCCGTCCCATATCATTGCAGTGACAGCTGGAAGATCTAAAGCTTCGCTCTTTGATAATCCATACCCTCACCCCACCTCCATCGATGAGTACTTCCTAGGGAGTGTCAGTTCTGTATATAAACATGTTAATATTTGTTAATAATATTGTCTCGTAATATATTTTTTTCAATTGTACGTCTGTGGGAATCATGGACTATTACTAATAACACAATCACATATTCACTTTATATCCCATATTCTTTCCTTGCAAATTGTCTCGTATTATTCTGGTGCAATATCCGGTTTGAGTTCCAAAATTATGCTCTGAATATTGGTCATTGAAATGAACCTATATTTAAACAAGCATACCTTGCGGGGATGGTGGTGGTGGTGATAAAATAACTCAAATATGATGATTCGTAAAGTTCTAACTTCTCCAGTTTCCTATATCAATTTAGTTGGCTTGACCTCCGGCAATGTGACGTGCTCATTTGAAACCGGATTTTGTGACTGGGACGTTACAGCGGACAGCAATTTTAGATGGCAGATCAATACCGGAAACGCAGGTGATCGAACTTCAGGACTAGAATCCGATCATACATGTGGAAGTAAGCATAGTGTTAACTAATAATTAGCATTATTTCTATCAGTTAATTTTAGATTGTCAATATTAGAATGAATTATTGGTATTATTATTTAATTTAAATAGATAAGAATATGAAAGACCTCCAGCGCGATGCAACACAATCAACATAAAATTTAAGTTGCAACTTGAAGAATGTATGTAAAAGATATTCAATTATATACTTATTGTTTGTGTGTCATTTATCACAGATTACTGAATTAATTTGTAAATTGACAAATCCATTAATAGAACACAAAATGTGGATAATCCAGAGATGCATAAGTAATTTAACAAATAGTAACCTATGAAGTAATTGTTCTAAATATATAAACACGCCTTTACACACGTTTTGGTTGTAAAAGAATTGCTGAAGAATAAAAAGAGGGGCTGTGATGCAAGCCTTTTGAAATAATAATTTTACTCCATATTTTTCTAGATCGAATCTTGCAACATAATCGAAGCATTAATCAGTATGATATGTCTGACAGGAATTTTCATATAGTACAAGCAGAGTACTTTGTGAAATACTTTAAAATTATAGTCTGATTTTAAATAGGACCTATTATGATGAACAGAGAGAAACAGCTTGATTAAAGTAATTTGACACATAACCTTTAATGATGAGTTGGTCAAAGCAATTTGACAAATAGCCTTAGATTTGTTTTCAGTCATATCGTTTCGATGTCTGCAGTGTGATAGTTTATAGTGGTGTCTATCCCTGAGGCATCATGCCGCACACATGCAGCATCATTTCCCACCCAGTCTTATTTTACTGACACCTGGCCGGCCAGACCTAGCACTAACCTCTTAATGCTCATCGCCAAGCGAGACAGCTGCTTGTGCCATTTTTATTAGTCTTTGGTATGACTCGGCTGGGGTTCGAACCCGCGACCTCCCGCATTTGAAGCAGACGCTCTAACCACTTAGGCCACCAGAACATTCGCTGGATCAAAGTAATTTGTTACAGGACCTATAGTGATGAGCTGAGTCAAAGTAATTTGACACATGACCTTTCATTATAAGCTGGTTTAAAGTGATTTTGATGGATGACCTGTAATAATGAGCTGGATCAAAGTAATTTGACATGTGACCGGTAATAATGAGCTGCGTCAAAGTAACTTGACAAATGACCTGTAATAATGAGTGGGTCAAAGTAATCTGAGACAGGACCTATCATGAAAAGCTATGTCAAAGTAATCTTACACGGGGCCTTGACTGCAAAACACGGAAAAACAGATGGGTCCAAATCATAGCGCTTTAGTTTCGAAGATTGATAATAGTCTCGGATTGTTCTTAAATATTGGTTGTTGACATATAAGTATTACTGAACACGATATCATACAACGAATTGACATTCCCTTATCAGCCCAACTAAAGATAACATGTTCACCGCTAAAATGTAATCAAATGCAGTTACAACGGCTGACACGGCTTCTATGCTGTTGAGAAGATAACCGATTTTATCACACGCAAAATGGCCAAAATTGTTTTGAATTTATCAAAAATTTCTTACGTAATCTGATTTATGTATTAATTAGTTATATTTCGATTGATGCATTAGTTAGTTACGTAATCGAATGTATGCATTGTTTAGTTTAAGCGAAGCTGCTATACATTCTGTCTACTATATGAAAGGTACCTCTCGAATGTATTTGGCTCTAACGGGCCTCCAAGGGCCCAACAACAATACAAACTATGTATTCAAGGGGTTATTATTTTTGCTGGAGGTTACAATTTAATTTTTATTCTCAATATTCACTTTAGTGTTAATTCATTAAGCCGGCTTACAGTCTATCTTATTTTAATGCAGTCATAATGTTTTAATTTGACATGCTTTAAATATACCAGCACTTTTATAAAGTGGATAGTTGATTGTTACTAATACATGTAGAAGGTAATGTAATTTGTTTGTGTAAAATCTACTCAGCGTCCCACCCAAAATACGCAATATTAGAAACTTTTGGTGGATTCTTACCCAAAAATTAGATCACATTGGATAGAAATATGTTTAAACAATTGCAAGATTCGTTAAGACGCACTGAGATTAACCTGACTATTCTAATACAGAGTTCATTGGCAGCTTGTAATGCAACCATGTAAGTCATTAAGGAAACGCTTTGATACATTTTGTTAATATTTGTTTATATTGTGTATAACCCTAGCCCCTTGTAGATAAGATCTTGGACTCGTACCTGTTTTTAAACAGTGTACCATCATATTATTAGAGTCCTGGCTGGCCTAGCTGTCTTTGGCGTACGCCTGTTCCGGTCACCGCCATCTCACATCATTCTGCGTGAGTTCAAGTCTAAGGCTTTGCCAGCGTGGGTATATGGGAAAGCTTGCCAGTAGCTTCCCTTGAGTCAATGGCTATTCACGTGATTTTTCTGGGTTCTTCCTCCACCAGATATATTGACCGCCATGTATAGCCTATCATGTGATGAAAAAAAAAAAAACAACAAAACAACGACTACTCCAGATTACTGGATCTGTGTCGAACGGTAGTTGCATACCCTGGCGGCAAGAGTAGTATAGTGGGTTACCGTAGCGTCAATGGGAATTAGCATTACAGACCCCCCCTGGGCCAGTATAGCGTCAAAAAAGTAGGTCAACACCCTGGGCCAGTATAGCGTCAAGAAAGTAGGTCAACACCCTGGGCCTGTATAGCGTCAATGGAAATTTGGTAGAGCGGTGACTAGGAGACTGGGGGTTTGTAGAGCGATAAGCGACAGGTGGCATGTTTATTTTTTTAGTAGAGGAAGGGTTTTATATATATATATATATATATATTCGTTTAGGGGGAGACCAAATGAAAATTAAGATCTTTTCGAGGTATTGGAAGTGGCCCTGAAAAGGGCCTTTGTCTTCTTCTTCTATTGTCTCCCCTTCTTCCACCATGTTCTCACTTTGGCAAAAATTCCTTTCTTCTTTTTCTTTTCTTCTTCGGGCATCCAGTCAGGATGTCCGAGAGCTCTGAATTTGTCTTGCACTTTCATCCAATTGTTGTTCAATTTCTCAAACTCTTCTTTCTTTTTTTGGTTTTCTTTGTCCTTTCTTTCTTTCTTCCACGTTTCCTTGATCTTCTTTACTTCTTCTTCCAGTACTTTTCTCATTAGGTCTTCGCCTTTCTTGATATTATCTAAGCCTTTTTTGACAAAAGGCCACTCCATTAAATGGAAGATATCTTCCAAAAAACATTTTACTTGGATCACAGTATCCAGAACCTGCTTTAAGGTTCCCACTCTGAAGTATTTAGGATTGATGATTCCTCTCAACTTATCCGCTTCTTCTATTGTTATCATTTGCAAATGATAACTTGCTGCTTTCAAACTGTTCACCAAGTCTAGGCTACCTGGGAACTTCCATTCTTTGTCAAGTCTGTCCAGCACGTAGGCTCCATCCATGATCCACCACCAACTATCTGTTAACTTGTTAAATAATTCTATGCTGCCAGTCATTTTTTATTCTGTGTAGAATGGCGCGAATGACGAACGCTATGCTTTTATATACTTCAAGCACGGACGTGAAGGAAAACATACCTTGCACTCACTTCACATATGATATACTATCCACACCAACGAACGAGCAAGCATAAAACACACATACTATCCTCACCAACGAACGAGCAAGCATAAAACACACAAACATACCATCCACACAATCGGGATGAGAAAAAAACATATTATATACTATCCACACCAACGAACGAGCAAGCATAAAACACACACTATACTATCCTCACCAACGAACGAGCAAGCATAAAACACACAAACATACCATCCACACAATCGGGATGAGAAAAAACATATTATATACTATCCTCACCAACGAACGAGCAAGCATAAAACACACACTATACTATCCTCACCAACGAACGAGCAAGCATAAAACACACACTATACTATCCTCACCAGCGAACGAGCAAGCATAAAACACACACTATACTATCCTCACCAACGAACGAGCAAGCATAAAACACACAATATACTATCACACCAACGAAGGAAGAGAAGAAAAACACACCCCCATATACTATTCACACCAACGAACGCGCATGCAAACACACACACACACACACACACACACACACACACAGACACACACACACACACACACACACACACACACACACACACACACACACACATACACACACATCAGTAAAGAGTGAGTGTTTATAGTCACACTACACTACATTCACACAAATTGGCAAATTGAATAAGTTCTCTTTTCTAGAGATCTGGTTAGCCCTGAGAAGGGCTGTTTTTTTTAAACTTCAGATGCACCTGGCTAATGGTGACATCTCCCAGGGCGGGCACCACACACGCATCGCCGGCTCCAATCCTACTCCCAATTGATGCGTGTGGTTGGGAGCGCAGAGGGAGGTTGATTTGCTTCACTATCCCACTCCTCAGTTTGAGGGATAGTGAATACTTGTTCCCTTCTTCTTCTTCTATTTATCACCCTGGGATGCTGACGTCGAGGCTCCCGCTCTTGCCTCTGCCTTTCCAATTCCTCCTCCCAATTTTCAATTTGAGGGACAGCAGCTCTCGGTCGTTGTGGTACTGGTAGTGGCTGCGGTGTTGGTAGTGATTGTGTAGGCGTCCTCACCTCAGGTTTGACCTCACACTGAGGTCTCAGCATGAGGTGAGGTAGTATCCCTTGCTTCTTTTCCTTCTCCTCTTCTTTCTTCTTCTTCTCCTCCTCTTCCTTAAGTTTGTCACTTTCTGCAAGCGCCTCCATAGTCAGTTCATCCAGGAGACGCCTGACATGCTCCAGGTGTATCTGGAGTTCTATTAGTTTTGTGAGTCTACTCATGTTGTTGTTGCAGTTGCTACGTCAACGTGGGTAACCAGACTGACGATCGTACCGATTTATATACTTGTAGCACGGACGTGAAAGTAAACATTTCCTAGCACTCAAATTTACCATCACATGTAACACGCGGACTTAAAAGAAGCACTCACGTTGACTTTTTTACTTTTTACTTAGAAACACAGGCAGACACAATTGGACAAGACAGAGAAACGAAGTGCTTATAGGCACACTTCTATTTTTTTTGTAAACATACAAACACACAAATATTTTGTTTTACTGACAAAAGAAACGAAGTGCTTATAGACACACTTCTATTTTCTAATGACAAATTTTGGCAAATTGAATGAGTATGTCTTTTCAAGAGTATTGGGTAGCCCTGAAAAGGGCTGTTTTTTTTTTTTGTTCACGGAAGTAATGGCAATCTTTTTTACTGTCTAAGATTGCGTCCCCGTCTGGTAGTAGGCTTTCCTATTGGATACGGTCTGCTTCTGCGAAAAGAGAAAGAGAATTCTTTGGTGTCTACTCGACAGTCCACAAAACCTCTGTCTGGTTCTTGCTGCTGCTGCTGCTGCTGTTCTTCTCTCTGCTTCTTCTGAAGTCTGTATTTCTCAGTCCATTCTTCTTGTTCTTTTTTAATTTCCTCTCTAAACATCTCTTCTATCAGACCTTGGACTGTGGAGAGCATTCTAACATTCTCTATTTCTTCAGGCTTCGGTATCAGGTTTAGCCTGACACGATGCAAATTCACATAAGCTTCGTTCAGCTGGGCTAGTCTGGAAGGCATCTTCATAGGTTGACGAGTCAACAGTGAATGGTCAGACTGGAGACCCACCCGCTTTATATGGTTCAAACGCGGACGCGATAGAAAACATTCCTACTTGGTTTTAATGTCGGAACGCTATGATAGCGAATGTCATGATGAGGGATAGAAAGAAGTCAAAGAGCATATATTCACAGTGGGGTTTTTTTAAAACAAACGACAGACACATTTTT
>JAECUM010037101.1:0-13603 GCA_016617855.1 Megalonaias nervosa
GATTTTTTGCCTGGGTAAATGTTCAACTTTATCTGAATTAGAACTAAAAGAACTGATCATCTTCGTTGGCTGATTGAACATTTGTAGTTTCTAAGGACGCAACGTGTAAACATTCACAAAATCGGTAACGTGTGAATAAATGAGCGTTCACGTGATAAATCAGGTATTCATCGATGTGCGTGTCCAAGTAGTATTGGCTGTATCATGTCATGGTGATGGGAGCGAAGTTCCTGTCGAAAGGGAGAGCCTGGCTAGCCAGGCTAGCCTGGATGGGTATCGAACCCGAGATATTTTATTACGAGTTCGTAGCTCTGGAACTGAGCTTGATTGGCTCCCTTTGAATCTCGATATATACTCCTTTCAGTAGTAATTTTACAGTCACACGAAGCATGGTACTATTCGAACATCAAGATTGAATTGAATTGTATATAGTAATGTGTCAATTAGGTTTTTGAAAGGATTCTTGGAAGACCTACACACATTTCCTATATTAAACAGGAGAATCCAAACCGATAGTGTACGTTGCTTAGACTACGTTTGCTCTGTAAAATATTTCGGATTTATGTTGCAGTCCATAGTACGTGTTCAGATTAAAAACGTTTAAAACGCAGCTTAACTCCTCCTTTGTTCAATAGCTGAAAGATAATTAATGCTTTTTGAAATTATATACAGTAATTAATCTTATCTGTTGACCTATCTGAGTCAGTTTGATTTGCTTTCACATGCAAAATCAAATACATTTCTAAACAAACCCGGCTCCCTTGGCGGCCGGAACAAATTATTCATTATTATATGCGAAGAAAAATGTGCAAAGTAAACTGATATCCATTGTTAAAATTTGTATGTGAAATAACACATTGCTATCTCATCGTCTCCTATCAAGCAAACTTTCTAAATATATCGATACTGAAAGTTGAAAAAGGAATATAAATGTATTGTTGTTTTTAGCGAAACCTTGAAATGATTATACGTCAGTTTTATGCATGAATTTTTAGTCAGTTATGCACGCGAATGTCTCGTCAGTTTTTCAGAGAGTAGAATTATTCCTTCTTCTTTCACTGTCAATTAAATGTGTCTGCCGAGTTAATTATGAAGTTGAACTAGTGCATAGATACCTATATTCAAAGTGACAAATGTACAAATCAATCAAAGGCTTCCATATAAACAGCTGTCAGATGTAAGCCTAACGTGAAGACTGATTTGAAAAACTGAGTTTGGGTTTTTGTATACAGTGTACACCTTTAGAAATTTTTGTAAGTGTTGTGGCGTTAGTATTTTTAGCATATCTGAGTTGTCACTGAAATAGAAATAAGAAAACGAAATTGTCTTCCGAGTTTTTATACCCCCTTCCACGAAGACACACACACACACACACACACACACACATATATATATATATATATATATATATATATATATATATATATATATATATATATATATATAGTGAATAAAAGAAACTATTTAATTTTGAAAGAGAAATAACAATACACAGACGTTACTAAGAAATATTTCCTAGCACGTCAGAAAATGGTTCAAGTCAAGGTGAGTGGCATCTATTACATATACTCTTTTAAATTATTTAAATACATCAACTTGATCTAAAGGCTGCCATTGTTTCTTCTAAAATGAAAATATTAAAGTGATACTCATTCTATTATCAGGACATAAAAGAATGCTTCTTGACAATAACAATTGCAAAATTCAGATTAACTAAGAAGTTTGAAAAGTTGTAGGTTTTTATCAAATAAGGTAGCTGGTGTAACAGCTTTTGGTTTTAAAGAATGACAGATGATACAAACAACTAAACTGAAGTTAATACTATTTCAAGGCTATTAACATTGTAATAATAATAATAATAATAATAATAATAATAATAATAATAACTTCATATAATTTATTTTTCAGGTGAAATTCAATGATTGAAGGAAAGGGGCCTCTTGTCTCAGAAGGTACCTGAGACTAAACTCATAGATTTAGGGCATGTGCATCATCTGAAACGAAGTTAGTGGAATAGTGGAAGGAGATCTGTATTGTGTTTTCAGTCTCCAATATAGTGCAATCATTAAGAATTCTATAGACCATTCTCATAACCATTTAACGGCCTTCAGTTAAAAGTAATGTCCCTAAATTATAATCAAATTAGCACATTTGTTCTTTACATGAAATTGAATTTTGTTAAATGGGATCGATTTGGATTGAACTTAGCAGTGATTGTGATTTTGTAAGTCAGAAATAGAATGATACCTTCTCCGCAACGTCTGTTATGAATGGCGGCTATTAGAAAGAGATCATTCTTGATGCCTACGACTTACCGAAACAAATGGCACGTTTCACATATGTATGAATGTCCAAAATTTGTCAATATGCGTGTCATTTGGACGTTAAAGCGAATCGACCATGTGGGAACGTTTCGTAAACTTCTAGGTATGATTCTGACTAAAATTATTGGTTCACTGATTGAATGAGTGAATGATTGATTATCGTTTAACGGCTAAACAATAAACGAAAGTTTATATCGTGCTGAGGAAATTCGA
The DNA here is from genome assembly GCA_016617855.1 of Megalonaias nervosa. Lineage (NCBI taxonomy): Eukaryota > Metazoa > Mollusca > Bivalvia > Unionida > Unionidae > Megalonaias > Megalonaias nervosa. The sequence continues at coordinate 2,538 of JAECUM010037101.1, forward strand.
GCAAAGTGTATTTCTCGATGCCTAGTCTGGGTTAGATTCGATCCCGCAGCTGCTGGTCCTGTACGCTAATTACTGAACCACCATGGCTCCGATAGTCTGAAATTAGTAGTAACAGAACATAAATTATCACTGTAATAGAGCATTTTTAATTTACATCCCGGTATTGTTAAGTGATCTCAAAATATTATGAGGTGAAAACGTATTCTGTATCAATCATGAAATCATTAAGTTCTTGCCTTTGGGAAGAGGGAAGTCATAGCAATATATCATCAGCTGGGGATGAATTCACCTTGCATCATTTTATACTAGACCCCGGGGGTTGCTGGTGGGTGTGCGGTATAGGTCTGAAGTCGCAGAGGACCGTCCTAACAGAGCCCTTAAAGAATAAACTATAATATAAGCACCTCTGTCATCAGATGGCCTTACTGTACGTCATCTATGCTTACATCGATCCCCTTAATGTACCTGTGAAACGGGAATAGGTTGATCCCATCTACAGTGACAACAATAAGACCGTCAGCCAGCCTCTATACGGCTTCTGCTATATAGTCATGCGATGTAACGATATAACCTTATCGCTGTTTATATCCAGATGAAAGATGTAGTCAAACTTATAATAAAATAAAACTAGAGAATGGGCTGGTAAGCCTACGCAAGGAATGAGCCAACCCGCTTCCAGTAGTGATTACGCCAGCCAACTCATTTTTGCTTGAAGTGCCATACCAGTGTAGATAAAGTAATAAAATTCAATATTATTTGAATAGAAAATAAAATCTGGAAGCGGTATATAAAAAAAAACCCGATGGAAAAACTCGCCATAATAACTGAGAAATACGCTCAGGTGTGTTTTCGAAAATAATACACATCTGACCGATTTTATCGCTAGGTAATTTCCGGAGTGTGTAGATCTCCTGACGTCATATTTTGAACACACACCTTACTTCCGTTTCTATCGAAACATAAACAAAGCACGTGTTCAGTTCCATATTAGTTGGTTTGAAAAGTTTTATCATCACAATCATGCCAAGAGGAGATCGTGGAGGTACAAGCAAGGGCAGCGGGGTCAGGTGTGTTGCAGCAAATTGTGGGAATCCAAATGCTGATGGGTTTTCCATGCATTCCCTCCCGAAAGACCAAGCACTTCGTCGTAGGTGGACAGATTTTGTAAAAATCAAAAAGAGCAAATTGGGATGGTCCGACTGAGTTTTCTGCCCTCTGCTCCTTTCGTTTCACACCAGAATGCTTCCCATTTAGGTATAGATTTGAGGTTGAGCATATGGGTAGGGCACCAAAGAAAGTCAAACTCAATGACGATGCTGTCCCTTCTATCCACTGTCTGAAGGAAACTGACAACCAAACCAAGGTAACTGCAAATGTATCAGAAACCTTCAACACCAAAGCATCAACTGTGTAGGCTTGAAGTGTTGTCACCATCAGAGGAAATAACTTGTCAAGTGTCACCGCCAAAGAAAATAAGAAAAGGCTATTCAAAGAGAGAAGCAGCAAGGGTGAGTTTTTAATGGCAAGTACCATATTATTATATCTATGATATTCAACAGATCAATCACCGCATCATTTCCATTTGTACCCTGTAGAACGTTCTTTTACAGTTTCCAAAACAAATGCAGTAAATATCTAATAAATCAAGAACTGAGATATAAACATTTGATAAATATGGTCAAAATTGTCATGTTGCCTTCAACATTGTTTGACCATTTGTGTTGAAAAATCTTTCTGCTGGAAGATTTAGAAGGCCTACATATATATTTCATTGTCGGACTAATGTGTGAATCAGATTACATATAGATATTTACAAACAAGATGAGGTTTATTCCCATCCCCAATTAATAAAAATCTCTACAAAACAAAATGTAGTAGAAATTTGACAATATTGTTATGATTTTTTGGGTGGTGGTGGTGTTGTCATGTTCAAAAATTTTTCGGTCTTATCGTGACTGTAATTATTTTTAGGAAGTCACTGAATAGCCATCAGTATAAGTGACTCATAAATGTTTTCTAATAAGGTACGTTTTGTTTTAGATTATTGCTGCACATGAGGAACAATGTTCACAACAATCAGACAGTGAGACATCTCAGGATCAAGGATTAGAAAATTCATTTGACAATATGAAAGAGGTACATACAATTTAGCTTCATTGTATATATATATATATATATATATATATATATATATATATATATATATATATATATATATATATATATATATATGCATGTTTTTATGAGAGTGACATTTCTGACAACAACATTGTTGTATTATTGAAATAGACTATACAATCTACATCATGTGTACAGCTTTCTCCAATGTATATACGCATGCGCTGTTAGGGACCCGCTGTGTGGATTGCCTATATGAGTCACTCTTAGAAATAAAGTCTTGGAGGCAACTCGCTTGTGTCTGTTTCAATATATACATCTCACTTGAGATAGTTTAGGACAAGAAATACAACGTGGTGTCAGAAGTGGGGTTGGTTCATTAAGTTGGATTAGTGCATTAACTTGGAGTTGTGCATAGATTAAAAAGTGTGTGCATTAGTTAAGATTTGAAAAAATCAACCATGGATTTAAGCGGTATTGCGCTACCAGTCATGGACTGGGAGGCTACGAACTTGCCGGAACAGTGGGAAAAGTTTAAACTACATATCACTTTGATTTTTAATGGAGCGCTTAAAGAAAAAACAGAAGCTGAAAAGGTATCATACATTTTGTTGTGGGTTGGGGACAAAGGGAGAGACTTCTACCAAACGTGGACTGATATTTCAAATGAAGACGCGAAGAAGCTCCAAACATTCTATGACCGTTTCAAGGCACACGTGCAACTAAAGTTAAACCCCATTTTTGCGCGAAAGCCAGAGACTGCAACGTTCATGATGCCGATGATATGATAAGGGATAGAATTGTATTTGGAACGAACAGTCAGAGAGTCAGAGAGAAACTGATTAATGAAGGAGACAAGTTGACATTGGACAAAGCTATCCAGATCGTTCAAAACTTTGAATATTGTCAGCAGCAATTGAAATCGATGTTCCTCTCAAACGGCTCGCCAAACAAGGATGTAGACGCTGTCGATAAAAGTAAAAACAGAGTGCAGGCGCGCGGTGGAAACAAACCCAGTGGATATCACTGGCAACAATTCCTGAAGTCAACGCAGACACATCAGACCCAACATCACATGGTGCAAGGCCCAATCAGTTCACAACACACACACCATGTGGGAATTGTGGAAACAGGAATCACCAGTCGAACAACTCGCAGTGTCCAGCTAGAGGTGTGACTTGCAATGTGGCAAACTTAATCATTTTGCAAAAATGTGCAGATCCAAAACTGTACATAGTATATCGAACAGTGACCAGGGATTTGATTATAACGGGAGTGTTAACAATGCACGGAATACACATAATGACAAGGAATGTTACATAGACACGGTAAGGCATTCATCTCTCTCATCTCCAGACCGTGCATTTGTCCAGTTACGTATTGGCCCTTCCCAAGCCCCATATAAATTTAAAATAGATACCGGGTCACAAGTAAACATTTTTCCACTAGCGTTGTACAAAACACTCAATATTAAAGACCCCTTAATACCCCCCGACAGTAAGCTTATATCATACACAGGGGATTTGATTTCAGTAGTGGGCAAGATAATGCTTTCCTGCTCACACAACGGCAAAACTGTAGAAACATACTTTTACGTTGTAGATAGTCAGGCCGCAGCTCTCATTAGCCTTCAAACTTCACTTGACTTACAATTAGTCCAGCTGACTTACGCAATTGATAATGAGTCTGGCTTAGATACATCAACTGTTACAAGTACGTACAGTAACCTATTTCAGGGGATAGGTCTGTTTCCCGGTGAGTGCAAGCTGCATCTTAAACCCGATGCAGTACCAGTAGTAAACCCCCCGCGAAGGGTATCAGAAGCATTAAAGTCAAAGCTTAATAAAGAACTCACAAGAATGGAAGAGTGCAAAATTATTGAAAGGGTTACAGAACCCACCGATTGGGTCAATTCCCTTGTAATAACAGAGAAACCGAAATCGGGTAAATTGCGTATTTGCCTAGACCCAAAACCGTTAAACGATTCAATCCTTAGGCCCCACTACCCTATGCTGACAATCGATGATGTCACAACTAAACTAACCAATTCCAAGTACTTTAACACGTTAGACTGTACACATGGCTACTGGAGTGTGAAACTTGAAGACGAATCTTCATACCTAACTACATTCAGCACGCCTTTCGGAAGGTACCCATATCTTAGGATACCTTTTGGTATAAAATGTTCACAAGACATATTTCAAATGAAAATGAAAATGGATGAAAATTTTGAGGGTTAACCAAATGTCACGTATATAATCGACGACATATTGGTGTGGGGACGCTCTCGCAAGGAACATAACATGCTGACACGTGTACTTGAACGTGCACGCTCAAAGGGTGTGCGTCTCAACCCAGACAAATGCGTAATAGGCGCAACGGAAGTATTTTTCTTTGGCCATACAATAAGCTCGTCAGGTTTAAAACCCGATCAAAACAAGGTTGAGGCTATTCTTAAACTTGATGCTCCCGAAAACAGGTCCAAATTAGAAAACCTATTAGGAATGGTTAATTATCTTTCAAAATTCGCGCCAAATTTAGCACAGGTTACAAGCCCTTTACGCGCCCTCTTGAAGAAAGACGTGGAATTTTTCTGGGACGAACCTCAGAAGAAGGCATTTCAAGAGGTCAAGGATATAATCACGCGACACCCTGTGCTGGTTTACTTTGACTCAACCAAGCAATTAACACTCGAAGTAGACGCTTCCAAATATGGGATTGGGGCATGCCTTATGCAAGACGGTCACCCCATAGCATTCGCATCCAAAAGCCTAACACAAACCGAAATAGGGTACGCTCAGATACAAAAAGAAATGCTGGCTATACTATTTGGCTGTAAACGTTTTCATCAATTGGATTTTGCTAGACCAGTTAGGGTGCACTCAGATCACAAGCCGATTGAATCGATCATGAGGAAGCACCTTGCAGCAGCCCCTTCACGCCTTCAACGCATGATGTTGCAGCTTCAGCAGTACGATACTGAAGTGCATCATGTACGAGGGAAAGATTTGCCCATTAGTGATTATTTATCAAGACAATCTCTTCCGGACACATACCGAAGATTGATCGAAGGACTCGACCTTCACGTACATACGATCAAACAACAGTTGTTTGTCACAGATCGACGGTTAGAATGTCTGAAGAGCGTTATCAAAGTTGACCCGCAAATGCAAACTTTTTGATAAAGACTATAACTCAGGGATGGCCTAGTTCACGCGCTGACTGCAATACAGATGTGCTTGAGTTCTGAAATCACAGGGATGAGCGATCTGTAGAAGATTACTTAATTTTCAGAGGTCAAAAGTTAATTGTACCGAAAGGTCTCCGGCAGGAGATGATACGAGCTGTGCACACTGGTCATCTGGGAGTAAACAAGACGTTAGAACGCGCGAAAGATAGTATATTTTGGCCAGACATGTCCAAAGAAATCACAGACCATGTGTTAAAATGCTCGATATGTCTCACTCACCGCGACTCCAGTACTAAAGAACCTTTAATCCCACATGACATCCCACAAAGGCCTTATCAAAAAATTGGTACTGACCTGTTTGCATTTGATGGAAAAAATTATCTCGTGACTGTTGATTATTATAGTCGATTTTTTTAAAATAGACTTATTGCCTGACACACACAGTATCACAATTATCAGGAAACTGAAAGTACACGTCACGAAACGGTATTTGTGATGTCTGTGTCAGTGACAATGGACCGCAATTTTCATCCCAAGAATTTGCAAACTTTGCGAAAGAATGGGGTTTCGAACACAGGACGTCAAGTCCATTACATGCAATGTCTAATGGTTTGGCAGAAAAGGCAGTCTCGATTGCCAAGAAATTGCTCACCAAAGCAAGGGACTGTAAGCAGGACCCTTATTTAGCCTTGTTAGAATATAGAAATATACCCTTGGATTGTGGCTATACACCAGTTCAAATGTTACTTGGTAGAAGAACAAAATCTATAATACCGATTACAAATAAACTTCTCAAACCACGGACCGTTGACCCAACTATTGTTCAAAAGAAAATGCAGCAGTCGAAATTAAAACAAAAACAGTATTTTGACAAATCGGCAAAAGTACTTAAAGCCCTTTCTGTAAATGATTCTGTGAGGGTTCAATTTGGTAAAACGTGGAAACGCGCCAAAGTTATAAGAGGTCACAGCAGCAGGTCATATTCTGTACAAACTAGGGATGGTGGTGTTTACCGCCGAAATCGAAGGTTACTTAATAAAACCATGGAGAATCTGTCAGATGTGACCCCATTTGCTGCTCGCGTATTGGCTGACCCCGAGCAGCAATGTGAAAATACTCCATTTCAAACAGTTTTCCCTAGAGAACCCCATTTCAATAACACTACCCCAGAATCAGGAGCTAAGACTTTGAGGTCAGATGCCCCATATATAACACGGTCTGGAAGAGAGGTGAAACCTAACAAACTCTATGTAAATGATGAATGGATTAAGTAACAATGACAGTTATAGATAGAGAACTGAACTGAAACTTGAGTGTAAATGACATCCCCGGAGTGCCGTTTATGTGGAACGGCGGAGGCTGTTAACAACTGACGAATACATGACAAGCAGGATGATTAGTTAGGGTATAGTAAAAAAAAAATGTTAATGGTTATCCAAAATGCGTATAAACAACATTATTAATGCATTAAATATGTTTTGGACATGTATTGTCATTATGTGATTTAGTTTCATGTCAAATCTTTATCATCGGAAATAACTATTTCTACAGAATTATTTAGAGTTCGTTACCTTGTTTTATATGTTACCTTCAAAATAAAACAACTTTTTTATTTTTGTCAAAACAAGGGAAATGTTGTATTATTGAAATGGACTATACAATCTACATCATGTGTACATCTTAGGGACCCGCTGTGTGGATTGCCTATATGTGTCACTCTTAGAAATAAAGTCTTGGAAGCAACACGCTTGTGTCTGTTTCAGTATATACATCTCACTTCAGATAGTTTAGGACAAGAAACACAACAAACATGTTTTAACAAAATGCATGTCAGATTTCTAGAAATAAATTAAAGGAAGAACTACAGCTTAAATGTTTGGAGAAAAGGATAGGTTTGCTCATCACAAGGAAAAAATGTTGGTATCTAAAAATACATTTTTTTAAAATATGTTTCAAACACATTCTGTTATGGTGGATACGGGCTTTTATTGAATTCATCACAGGAAATTTGGGAACTATTTTCTTTATCTGTTATGTGTAGGCTCGTACAAAAGTAACAAAAGGAAAGATTGAAGCCAACAAGCTTTGTAAATTTTAACAAAATAATTTATTTCCCTAGAAAACAAGATAAAAATATGAAATAGGACTTACGGTTTGTGAATATAATCCAAAAATGAATCCTAGAATTGAAAAACAGAAGTCCTATCACTAAACAGTTCTAATTGAATCCAGGTTCGAATCTCGATGAAGTTCCAATATGGAAGGCGATGACGTCAGATGAGGTCTTTGTACTGATGGCAACAGTTCCACTTTGAATCACAGTTTATAATGTTCCCGTTTAGAATTCCAGAATAAATTTCCACTAAATGTCTTTGTCCAAAAATTTGCATAAAGAAGAGCACTTGTGTGTTTTCTAGAGTATATAAATTATTAAATCCACAAAATAGAAGAAGTCTAAATCAACTGGCATCAACACAAAAAAACACCTTGAGCTCTAACGATGTAAAATACGACTCAATAAATCTACTAGAAAATGGCTATTTTAACCCGCGATTTTACATCACATGGTGGCTCACGTGACTGGGCTACGTGATCACTAATTTGAGCAGCGCAGTAAAAAATGCCATTTAACACGTGGTCCAGAATAGCCCTATCTAAGAATCAGATTCTCACGCTGGAAATAAATAAAAAAGAAAGGCTGTTTACAAATTAGCTAACACGTGGGCCGAACATGACCTTGGTAATGACCAATCATTTTCATTCTACAAAATCGGAACCAAGGTGAAGAATTAGGTTAGCTAAATACAAAAATGAAGCAAACATTTACATTCTAATCAGGTCAAAACAAAAGACTGAATTTTCCAAAAATAGTCAAATCCTGTGAAAATTATCATTACAATAAAATGTAATGAAACAAAAATAAAATAAAAAAGAATTTTAAAACTAATACACAAATAATTAAATTACATATACGTAACATATCCCAAAATAATTTCATCTTTTTAAAATTTCTAAATACTAAAATAACTTGCCCAAGCAAAGTACAGTATTCAAAAGTAATAAAACTCATGCAATTGACCTTTTTCAGACAGATGAATATGAAATTGATAAAGTGAAGACTCTGCATCCATTAGTTGCCAGGTGAACAAAAAAATAAAACAGCGGTCTAAGAAATGCCAGACTTATATTAAGGCGCCAAAATCAACGACTCGACCTGCAGTGAAGATGATAAGCACAGGTACTCATATATTTTCAGATAATCACTTTTGGTTATGATTTTTTTCCAGGCAATAGTTGTAAACAGAAAATCAAAGCCATTTGGAAATAGCATGAAGTTAGCCCTATCTGGATGGTAAGATGACCATAAACAATGTTCATATATACTGTTCCAATTTATTAGTAAGGTAAACTTAAACGTATGGTTTGTTGTTAAACAAGTACTATTTTAAAGAATTTTGCTGATACATGATTGGCTGGTTCCTTTGTTAAGTACTTTGTAGTATACCATGAAATTGATAGTTAAGTTTCAAAATTATCTTTGTAATGGAAACATTATTTAAACTCCCAATGTGGATTAAAGTACATTTAAAAAAAAAAATTATATTCATGTATAAAAAAAATTGTTCTGCTTTTATAAACTATTTTCATTTATCTAGGAGTGCAGACTGATTTTATTGATAATAGACCAATGATGAGAGATTCATTCCAGCTAGTCCGTCCCAATTACTTTGAGTTTGATGCCAGACCAACAGTTAAAAACATTTTCCAACAAAGTGCATCAGCCAGCGGTTTTGAGGAACCACTCTCGTCACTAGTGAAAGATGACTTGTCAGACTGTGACTATGAGCCACCAACTTCCCCTCAGTCATCAGATGAGGATAACAGAATTGATGAACAGGAAAACAGGTAACATAACCATATTCTTATAGTATATGCCTATTGGCTGAATTCACTTGCACAGTTATGCAGACAAATGCCAAGGTAACTGATACAGATACTGCCCTCTGCCCTTTACTGCAATGTAAAGATAAACCACTGCTACCTTCTTATGATGCAAGTTATGAATTGCTTATTGAAGGATATGGAAGATAATAACAGACATAAAAGTACAGTATGAGTATGCTAAATTAAACAAAATCATGCTGTTCAAGTTTCAAAGCCGCTCTATATGACACGATATGTATTTCACTTGTAGTATGCTTCGCCATGGAATGGTACTCAATGTATGGATCAAACTTTTATTTTTCAGGAATGTTCCAGCTGATGCGGAAACTAAATTTTTAGTCTTTGAATCAAATCTGATGGATTTATTTAGATGTTGTACCAAGTGCTGTTCACACTGTTGGTGAAATTGTTTATGTGAATGGATCTTTGGTAAAAATAAAACAAGAGTGCAAGAACTGCTTTTATGTGCGCCACTGGTTTAGTCAACCTTTTATTGGAAGTAAACCATCTGGAAATTTGCTAATATCAGCAGGAATTTTATTTTCTGGTTCAATTCCTAGCAAATCCTTGCGCATGTACAAATTTATGAATGTGTCTTGCATAAGCATGTCAACATTTATTAACCATCAGAAATTCTACCTGTATCCTGCTATTGGAAGTGTTTGGCACAATTTTCAAAGAACCTATGTGCAAGAGATCACTGAACAGCAGATATCTGTTACACTTGGAGGAGATGGTAGAGCTGATACTCCTGGACACAGTGCCAAATATGGCAGCTATAGTATGCCGGCTTAGACAAGGGCATTGTTGTAGATGTGGAACTTGTACAGGTATAAAATAATATATGAACACAATAATTAAAATTTACATTTTTAATCAAACAAATTTTATCAATGGGTTCTGATGATTTTATTGTAATTTACAGTTTAAATTGTATCATGTACATTCTTAATTACATAGTGGTCTCCATGGCCCTGATCTTATGGTCATTTGTTTACACATATCTCTTGATTACTAGCTTGCCATAGGGTTATAGGTTTGAATCCAATTTGGAACAAGGTGTACTTGGCTTGACCTCACATCATAAAGTTTGTCAGTTGCTTGTGCATGGTTTGAGGTTTTGTACAGATGCTACAGCTTCCTCCATAAATTAAACTGGCCAACACAAAACAACTGAATTATTATTAAAAGTGGCATTAAGTGCCTAAAACTTACTAATAAAACTGGCTGACAGGATGTAAGTGAAATATTGTTGGCCACAGCATTACACATCTCAAAATCAAATCTAAAATTTTATATGATTTAATATTGTGCCAACATTATGTTGCAGAGTAATGAAGTAAAGAGCAGATGCCACATGGAAAAGGAAGGCCTTATAAAGGGTGTGGAATTCTTTAAGTACCATGGGATCCCAATCAAATCCCTAATTACAGACAGACATGTCCAAATAGTGAAATGGGTGAGGGAAAATATGACAGACACTCAACATTGTTTTGATGTCTGGCATGTTGCTAAAGATAAGAAAAATAAAATTCAGAATGTTTTTGCATTGATATTCATTGTTAACTTGCCTTCATGAAGTGAAGAAGAACCAGAGTAAAATAAATGTCAATGCAACAAGTGTTAATGTTTTTAATGTTACACTCATAATCATACTCAATGTAGGAGGCTTAATTTAGTGTAGAAGTTTTAGATATTCACAATATAACATTTTGTTCAATCATTTGGTAAAAAAGGATTTTTTTAAAACTTCCAATTGACTTGTGAAAGGTATTGTTGAAACAAATATTTCATGATGCTCTTAATGTCTGTT
>JAECUM010037102.1:0-35573 GCA_016617855.1 Megalonaias nervosa
TAGGCTTAACGCCATTTTTCAGCACACGATAGGCTATACATGGCGGCCAGTATTAATGGTGGAGGAAGAAACCGGGAAATCCGCGGAAAGAACCACCGACCCACGAGAAGCTACTGGCAAGCTTTCTCACATATCCACATTCGCCGAATCTTCCGTAAATCTGTAATATACACTAAATGATATGAGGTCAATACGACAATCGTGGTTCCATTCTTTGATCTCCATTAGTTTGGTTGGGTGTTTCATGCATCACAAGTAGGTTGCTTACTGCGCAGGCAATTAGAGACAATTGTCTTAATAGCTGCCCATAGAAGCCGACTCGTGATGATTCGATGGTAGTATTTAAACCCTCATCCCATTCGCCAGTTCTTAAGATATGTTAACCAATGAGCGAGCAAGGCTCTTAAATCCCTAGAAGAACTTTATTTGCTTTGAATGGTACTCTCTGAAGTACATTTGATATACAATAAAGGATATAGTTCTCAAACAGAACATTCGTACTTTGTACGTTGTCGGAGTGAGAACTAAACAGACAAGAAAGATAGCTGGACTGAGCCCAGGAATATAACATTTACAGAAGACAACATTATTGACACAGAAGGAAATGTCAAACATAAAATGCATAAGGTTTAACGTCTATATTCAGTTAGAAGTGGAAACATCGAAATTATACATTATTATTATAATGAATAATGCTTTTGACAAAGGGGAGTCGAAAAGAATGAGGTGTTCAATGCCTTCATTACAAGAGGTCAACTAGATCTAGCACAGAAGATAAAAATTTTATTTACATTATCTTCCTAAAACAAGTTGTTTTTTATTAAAGGAGCAGACTAGATATGACATAATGACAAACATATAATGCAATTTCTCCTCAGTACAGCCTCAGCCTTTTTCTTCATCTGTCCAATCCTCAGTACAGCCTCAGCCTTTTTCTCCATCTGTCCAATTTTTTAATGCATTATCACCGGGTCCATAAATCATTCCATCTCATTTCACTAGACTGATGGATCTCGATTACATATATCCATCATTAGCCGTTCCGTTTCCTTTCTATTATGGCCTGGAGAACGTTAAGATAACAACGTCACTTTCTAAGTTACTTTTGACGAAATCTCTGGAAAGTCTGCCTTTCTTGTCCACTATAGGATCGGTCCATTTTTTCTTCCCCAGGAAAGAAACGAAATCCCCGCTCCACACTGCATACTGACTCATCAAGTTCTAATTAATATATATCACGCGTCCTAAATGTACTGTAATGCGAGTGCATAATGATGATAAAACTTTATACTTTTCTTTGAGGTTGTTGAAAGGTTTACATAGATCGTCGTAGGTTTACATAGATCGTCTGTAGTAACATAGATCGTCGACTGTCCTTACAAGACTTTGTCGTTGGTAGTGACAGGCTAACTATCCTTTGACGCTTCAACGCTTGTATTTACTGATCATTGTGCGGATAGAATGGAATGGTGCTGTTACCCAGTTTAGAGATATGTGTACATCTTGTATGTATATTTTAGACCTTGGATTGGCACAAAACTTAAAGAATAAGAAAGAGGGAGAGAGAGAGAGGTGGAGAGGAGTAATAGAGATAAGAAACAAGAAGCAAATATACATTTATGTTCCTACATTTTTAATGAACCTAATAAATAAAATTTTCTAGGAAAAAGAATGGTTGAAAGTTTGACTGTAAAATTATCTTGATCTTCACACTTCGTCTATTCTTCTTATCCATCCATGATTGACATTAGAGTCACCTTCATCTTTACAATCGGTTGATTCCTCTATCAATCCACGATTGACTGGGGGAATCATCGGGAAGGTGCAAGAAAAGATGTCTAAACATTCCAATAGATTAATGGATGAATCTCGATAAATTATATGCATCGCGTTTTACATGTCGGCTTTGAGAACGTCAAGATGCATTGTCTGGAAAAATGCTGGCAAATAGATTATGCATCTGTATTTAACTTCAGAACCGTTGGTAATGTATACTCTCTCATGTGATTTCATCAAGTAGTTCATGTGGGGAAATGATATCAGTGCCAACGATAGGGTATACCAAAGTTGGAATAGTCCAATAACTTGCAGGAGAAATAAGGAATAATACAATATTCACAATTTCTATGATTTTCTAACATCGCTCAAATGCCCTTTGATATATTTTCTTTTACTTCACGTACTGCGATTTAAATCAAACATATCCTTATTTTGCTAGCGTTAAAAGGAAAAAGTCGAACGGTTTTTTCCCTTGGGCCGCGTTGGTGCCGAACCGTCAGATACGAACCACCCCTTCAGGGTTCGTCCTATAACACAGAACAGTAGCAAAACTGTATAATTATTTCGTAAGACAGTTCTACAAATATCGCTGCATTTATTATACAACTCAAATAATAGTGCATTTCGTTATTAGTTCTGTGAGATAAAAGTCTGAGCCACAGATCCTGACAGGCAACTGATGAAGCGTACTGTTCTTTATTCCGCCTAATTCCCAATTTATGTGACAATAATTGCAATTATTATCAATATTTCACGTAAAGTGTAATATCTTAGTCACGTGCCATTAGGTAAATACCATTAACTGCTAAATGTTCTTGATAATCTGTTCGATGAACTACATTTTAGCACTAATACGTAACTGAAGTTAAATTAATATTAAGAAAACTGGGAACATCATCGTCTGTGAGTACAACACTTAAATTATTCTCTTTTGCTTTTTATTAAATAAACAAAATTAAACTCATTGTCTGACAATCCTGCTTCAGTCAGTAAATCATATCAAACGTGGATTGAGGGCATGGAGGGAGCAGTTGTTTTAAAAGTCGTATTAAGGGCACTGGGGATGTTTAAAGAAGTCTAGTACACTTCATTCAGACTGAAGTCATTCATTTATGCCACTTCTATTATTATACATTGTGTAGCGAACGGTCTTGGGATGCGAGTGTTTGTGTGTGGTTGTGCGTGAGAGAGAGAGAGAGAGAGAGAGAGAGAGAGAGAGAGAGAGAGAGAGAGAGAGAAGGGGGTGGTGGTGGTGGTGGTGTGAAACGAGAGTTCCATTTGAAATTGCCAGGTTCATGACCTCTGAAACTTAGATTCGCTGTTGTGTGGACCGCGTTCAATCTGCAAATTTCTAGTCAAGATTGACCTTCATTACCGCATATCCAGTCTTCTTCAGATTTTTCCAGCAGGAGTTGAATACAATTAATGAATTGTTTTGGAGAAGATTTAATTATATTGTTCGAAGCGACGGGCCACTCGTTCTCGATCGACGTGGGTAAATGCACCAAATACATTATGATAAGGGGTTGGCTCCTCAAAATGTTTATCTTGAATGGTACTAAAAATCTCATAATGTGTTCAAGAATGACTGAGAAAAACGACATAATTATGAACCAAAACAGTTGAATACTGGAGAAGGATAGCAGCTGAATATTTCAACAACTGATGAATAGATAGGATGGGTTGAGGTTTCGATAGGATGGCAACAGAATAAGCGAAGAGAAGAAGAAATATCTATACTAGGTCCAAGCGTAATGTTTTAAGTTCTCTAGGTCCTCAAATACAACATATTACTTAATGTTTCTTCTGTTCACGACGCTGTCAAATTGTTGCTTGAAAAATTAATTTAGGCGAAGATGGTTCTGTAGAAAATATTACAAGAACAGTTCAGCTGGAGGGTCCATATTCAGAAAGGTCGAATAAAATATACTGTAACAGGATTGAAACTGAGTGGATCTCCGGACTGAGTGATAACACAACACAATGTGAGTGAATGAAAGTTCATGAAATGAAAACTAAATGTTCATGACAACACATACGCAAGTAGACTCAAACCCACCCACTACGTATGAGATAAACCTACCATACCAAACATTATGAAAATACAGATTCATATACGAAAAACAAATATGAATATGATTTATACTTCCACAATATATGTAATGAAAAGAATATGATTCAAAGAGACATATGATAGAAATGAATAAGCACGAGTGCGATTCACAGAATTGTATGACAGAAAAGAGTAAGTATGATTCACACAACCATATGATGCAAGAAAAAGTAAGTAAGGTTCACAAGCATATGATACAAAGAAAAGTATGGTTCACACAACCATAGGATACAAAGAAAATTAAGTATGGTTCACACAACCAGAGGATACAAAGAAAATTGAGAATGGTTCACACAATCATATGTTACAGTGAACAATACGTGTGGTTCACACAACCATATCATACAACGGAAAATATGTATGGGTCACACAACCATATGATACAAAGGAAACTAAAATTGGTTCACACAACTATGTATCCTTGTAAACATATCACAGTGTATACTGCCCTTTTTCAGGGTTCGGAACACACATGTTCTTCCTTGGCTTTCTCTAGAATCCGGAACGATTCCCGTCATGTAACAGATACACTGTCGGTTGAAATATCTTCGCTGCCACACTATAGGTCATGGCCTCACCATTCTGGTTCTTCCAGCCCATGTATCCAACCAGCTATAAATATAACAAACTGACTGATCATAATAAATAAACTAAATACAGAGAGGAAATCCATAAATACATGCTACCACATTGTTTTACGTCAAAATAATGCCCTTAGCGATAAATTATAACAGACCACAATTTTCTATTGTTTTAAATCCGAAGAATGACAAATAAAGACAGTATTGAGTTGGTATATTATTTAACATTTACCCATATGGCTGCTGAAAGTAATAATTGCACTAACAGTCCATGACAAGATCCAAGTGATCACTGTGTGATAGAAGTCATTATGAATCCTATAAATGCAAAGAAAAAAAGTAAAAAAAATGTACACGACCAGGTGTAAAGTACCCTTGCACAGCGTGCTATAAGAGTATCCCGCCACGAGCGATCTACGGCGAGATGCATGTATGTATTGCCCAGTCACCAAAAAAAAAATAAATAAAAAAATATGAACTACCCTAGGGAATTCTGTATGCGTCTAAGAAACCAATTACCGAAATTCCTCTAAGGCATTAACAAATTATTTTCTTGCCTTATTCCGTGACATATACAGCGAAATGGTGGTGAAGACAGGTATAATAATATGTAATAATTGGCTACAGTATCATTCTGTAGGAAGCAAATGGTCATACTGACGTATTTATAAGATACTGGTGCATAGAACCTTTCAATTTTCATGGCTCAAGAGAGAGAGAGAGAGAGAGAGAGAGAGAGAGGAACAGGCACATGAAAATGAACAAAGAGCTTTGCCTGGGTCCATGACCACTAATCACTGTGACAGTAATTACTCAATCTAGTCTCAGCTCGTATCTGTGAAAAGTTTGGATTTTTATCAGCTTCACCTTAAAGATATCTGTTCGTTCAAGGCTTTAATGTAGTTTCCCTTTAACCCAGTTTTATATTTAATTGAAGAATGTTACAAATTACACTTTACATGTATACATTTAAAGCCGCTTTATATATTTTCTGTCCTTAATATAACTTTATTTGTTTCTCAAGTTATTTGTTCGCTGGAAATTGTTTATATTACTCACCTAATATCACAAAACAGCTGTAGAAATATGTTGACTCGAAAGGAACTGGCTTCTTTATTGGTCTAATAAAAGTAATCGAAATAGAAGACCACGTTTTAGAAGTAAGCAAAAGAAAACCTGCATTACTAGTTCGCTTTATTACATATAAATTCCCTTAAACATTATATTGCCCGAAGGATTTTTAACACCATCTAAAGGATAATTTCTCAATTTCCTTCAAGTAATTTAAAACTTGTCCAATAAACAGAATGTTATTATATTTGAAAGCTATTCACCTGTGACGGTCTGTCTTAATTGGTGTCAACAATTCCAATATAAACTTAACTGTGATGCAAGACGGTAGACAAATATATCGGCGATAGACCCGATGTCACATAGAGATGTCACACCCATGTCCATCATAGCGACTCTGCGCGATGACAATCGACGCGATCGTTTCAAATTATTCGGTCACATCTTTAGCACTGCTTGCTGAATTTAAATAAAAGCTTGGTTTATATTCCAATTTACGTTGTGCACTCATTTGTGTCACAGTTGAAGATGAGAGTTCATTGTTCTTTTAAGAAAACCTGCATTTCCATACTGAGTACCAGAAATCCAAAGTAAGATACGATGTTAATAATAATACAACTTCTGAGATAGAGATTTTTCCAAGGGATACCACTAACCCAGAATGCAACACAACGATGTAGCCCGTCACCCTGAAAATAGATAATTCCTTCACGAATTATCTAGCAAGTAATGTTTTCTTCACTAGCTTTGCATCCGTTCTGTTTCATTAAGATTTTTTTATATTTGCTTAAGGAGAGATCAATGGAATTATACATTAAGTTCAGACATTCATTATATGTTGCTGATCTTTTTCGCTTATTTGCTAGACTTTAGTTTAAAAACAACAGCAACAAACAAAAGCCTCTAAAAGAGCCGACATTAAATAGGCGATCACATTACAATTATGAGTGTCTGAACATTAAATCAAGGCCAAGACTGCTTTCTTGCTTAAATTTACAAACTTGGCATCGTCTTACACGTGATTATAAATATGACATATAACTGGTGCTGTTTACAACGATTCTGAAAAGTACTACTGGAAGAACATAATGATGTATAGGAAGAATTCTCGGGTCTTTCAAGCAAAATGATTTGTTTTCTTTTTGGCATTTCAAGCAAAATGATTTGTTTTCTTTTTGGCATTTCAAGCAAAATGATTTGTTTTCTTTTTGGCATTTCAAGCAAATGATTTGTTTTCTTTTTGGCATTTCAAGCAAATGATTTGTTTTCTTTTTGGAATTTCAAGCAAAGTGATTGTTTTCTTTTTGGCATTTCAAGCAAAATGACTTGTTTTCTTATTAGCCGCTGTAATGTAAATTCTAACATTTGTTTTAATACATTTGTATCCTACTGACTTTTATCGAGTTCAAACATAAATCTACAAAATCGTCTCTGACATTCTGACAGGACTGTTAATTTAACTCTCCCAGGAACTTAGTACTAGTGAGATTAGAAATTTTCCTTTATTGTTCATAATACTATGTAATACCAAGAGCCCTTCATTGTGAATCGTATAGTGCACATATGATAATAGATTTTCATTTATTCACAAACTGATATATCATTCACAAACAATATGACCAGTCGAAGACCGATTTGAAAAAAGTTTGAATTAAGCTGAATGATTTGCCTCTTGCTGCTATAGTAAAGAGTGAAATACGTGGATACATTGGTGGGCATTCGTTTGGTCGTTTGAAATGTTTTCCTTTTGTTTGTTTAGGATTCGGTAAGGAATACAATATATTATTAAGATTCATAGAACAGGTCATGTTAACATCATTTGTATCTTCAAAAAAGGTTCTTCACTGTCTTCTCCTCTAAGAATTATACTAAAGCTCTAGGAGTATCACTCTGACCTGATCCATCCAATCACGTTTAATATTTTATGCATATATATGAAGAATACAAATCATATGGCGAATAACAGTCCTTTCAAGTGCACTGGATCCAGGAAGGGATCACGTGTGTCAAGGATTGATTAAGATAAATGCAATAAACTGACAACGGACAGTGCAAAACTAGTATCTAACTAGCCTGAGCGCTTTCGACTCTTAATGAATCTTTTTCAAAGGCAAATACAAAACATAGACAAGGCAAACAAATAAAACTCAAAAACCGTTGCGTTTGCAAAACTTTACATGGCTGCTGTTTCTACAGAAAATAAACCTTTAAATTTATTATGGTTGAACTATTTTATTTCCGCTTGTCGAAGATGCTGGAAAAATATTTTTATTGACCTAGAAATCGATGAGACATAACGACAGCTGTTATTTTATGTAAATTTATGTAAGCGCAAATTATATCCCGAATATTTTATTGTTATAGTAGTAATTATAGGCTATTATGCGAATGTAGAGAATTATTTAAAAGAAAATGTGTCCGCTGCATAAGATAATGTTATTTGTGCATGGCTGTCTTTTTCTAGTCTTCTTGGTTTAAACGCTTGGTTTCAGTGTTCTAATGTGGCGTATTAAGTAACATTCCTTTTCTTTCCTGGTTTCGGAACTCCACTTGGGGTTGTGAGCAATTGCAATAAGTGTTATATCACCTATAGTGTTGCTAGGGGAGGAGAACTGTCCTGCGACCGATCTTCTGTACAGCTTCTTTGTCATCTAATCAGCTCTGTGAAGGTTGATCCTTCAGCATTTTAGCTTCTCCGACATACTGAAGGTTACAGATCGTACATGTGATGAGATAAATTACACTCTCTGTTTTGCACATTTTGTTTGGGCCATGTACGTTTAGTTTATCTGTAGTCACTGTGCTAGAAAATGTCCTGGTCTCTATCATATGTCTCTATCATATATATATATATATATATATATATATATATATATATATATATATATATATATATATATATATATATATATATATATCCTTTCATACATACATATATAATACTTTACTATAACATCAAACATGTCGATTGCTTTTGCCTTGACGATGTATGTCATGCGTGACATCAGTAATAAGATAATAGTAAAACGACATCTCATCCTGCAAGAGAAAAGTCTCCCCCCTCATGATCATCATAAGAATTAAGAATTATTAAGTATTCAAAACAGATACAAATGGCATTTACATATTTTATTTATAGCAGAATTGAGCAAATCTGTCAAATTTGCATTCTAACACAAATACACACATCAGTATCCATGGCATTTTTTCCTTATTTTATTCCTGCCCTAGACATGTCTTTATTCCCATGATAGTTTCCTTTTATTCAACGTAATTTCAGTATATGGAAAATTTTCATTTCTACACAATGTACATTCTTTGAAATCGAAAAGTATATACTAGTCTTAGCAATTTAAGAATATATTATCAGCAAATTTATAAATGCGAAAATTTCTATGGACTTTTAACATCGTACAAATGACCTTTGTACATGTTTTGTTTTACTTCATGTGATATGATTTAAATAAACAATATCCTTATTTTACTATCTTTAAAGAAAAATAATTGAGCGGTTTTTCCCTTGGGCTGCATTCGTGCTGAACCATCAGATATGAACCGCCCTCTCAGGGTTCATCCAGAAACAGAGAGCAGTAGCAAGTCTGTATATTTATTTCCAAAGACAACTATAAAAATATGGGTTAAAATTATTACATAACGCAAATATCAGTGCAGTTCATTATTAGTTCTGTGAGATAAAAGTATGAGACATAAAATATTTCCACATACACACAGCAATGCTACCGCACGTCAGGCCTTGACAGACAACTGATGAAGCGTGCTGTAATTTATTCCGCCTAATTCCTCATTTATGTAAGAATAATTATTAATTAATATCAATATTTCACGTAAAGTGTAATGTCTTGGTCAAGTGATTTTAACTGCTAAGGTTTCTTGATAATCCGTTCGATTACCTACACTAAATCCAGACCCTGAAGTCATTCAAAAGATGCCAGGTCTGAGAGAGAGAGAGAGAGAGAGAGAGAGAGAGAGAGAGAGAGAGAGAGAGAGAGACGTAGGGATAAAGATGATGGTGTCTCCACCTGTATCTGTTAAAATGTTGGATTTTTCTCTTCTCGATCCCTAAGATATGTGTTCGCTCAGGCTTTAATATCGTTGCCCTTTAACCCAGTTTTATATTTGCTTGAAGAAAATTACAAATTACACTATAGGACTCACGGTACTAATTCAGTTTCCATAGTAAACCTATGCAAACACCATGATATTAATTATTTAATAACTTAAAATTTCTGAGTGCCCATGATAAAACCTATATTTATCAGTATAGATGAAACCTGGATGTCAGCTTCTGTGTAGAGGAAAGGATATGAGCCGCGGCATCTTCTGGACCTACATGTGTTTGAAACATGTGGTTTCACTTCCGCACCAACGAGTTAGGTGCTAAGTTTAGTAATGAATGTTCCAAACTCAAGACTGTTAAAGGACTGGAATTCCATCAATAAAACAATGTCTCTATTTTTTTCACTTACAACTAGGATAAGCTCTCAAAAGATTCTTTTTCCTAAAACATAACTTACATTATTAACCAATCCTGGCCAGCCAAACCCATATATACTCTATTTAATGTTCCCCATTTCCAGGCTGGTTCCCACTTTTCCATACCATTAGTACCGTGTGTCCTTTACATCTATACATTTAAAGCCGATTTTATATTTTATGTCCTTAATATAACTTTATTTGTTATTCAAGTTGTGTTTTCGCGCCATGTTGTTTATATTACTCACCTACTATCACATAATCAGCTGAAGAAAGATGTTGACTCGGTCACACGGTCAAACAAGACCTTCTACTTCCTTTGGTTGCTTTGGTTCCTCCTTTAGAAATCCCATAGAAATCTCATGTGACATGTGACGCATGTGGTTGCATATGTGCACATCTTTCTTATTTTCTTTTTGGCCTCGTTGAGTGCAGGTGTTCTTGGGAGTGCTCAACGTCTTTGTTGCTCTTGGTCTTTGTGTTTGTTACCCCCGAGTTTGTAGTGATACACACTTCTGTTGCTGCGTATATGGATAGTGGTCTTCCACTGTGTGTCTGTACATTTCTTTATGTTCACTTAAAACTTCAGCACATTCTTGTTGTTTCGGTGCTGATGCAGGAAGTTCGGCTCCGGAATGTTTCAGCGGTTGAGGAAAATATATTCGTGTTTGGGTGCAAATAGTCTCCAACTTCAGTTTTTTAAACTATTCTATTATACAAGTCTTAAAAACGAGTATACTTTATCACATAGATCAGATCTGTGTTTTGTGTTGATCTTGTGGTTGGCTTGGTGTTCAAGAATTACCTCATCGTACACGGCAAATTTATTCACGCTCGGATCGAGGTCATCAGTGGCACGGTCTTCGTCATTTGTTCAAAAAATCGATGGTGCATGTTTTTGACAAATGAAGCACTGCCGTAAAATAATTGAGTATGTTGTAACACGTTATATCGTCTTCTGTCGGTTCAATCACGTACAGAAAATCTCACGATACCTACTTATTAAATAGCTTCAACAACAATTTAATATTCCTCGATCCATCTGGGCCAATAATCAAAGCTCGAACGTGTTTTCGAAACATTTCATTGTGCTTGGTTGGTCTGGGATTTGCCTGCGCAGAGGAGTCAATTATAATGAATTCCCTTTTTCTTGATGCCATATTGAATATAACTTACACGAACGCAGGGCTGAAATTGTCAGAGGTAATATCGCTGCTGCATTAATGAAGCTGCTATGAACAGCGGAGCAAATACCAGGGTGAAAGTCATATTCCCGGATACAGTTACATCTGACCTGGAACACAGCTGGATATACAACTTGATTTTAAGAATCAACGAAGCCGTAGGAAAACCTATAAATCGTGTCGATGCTGCATGTTACCGACATGATCTGTATAAAGCATCAAATGGTATTCAATGCCATCGACAGTGACAGCAAATCCTGGTTTGCAAGTTATAGCCTCCAAGACAGCATATACTGCACTTGTTCCACTTACGATTGTCATGAGCCGAGAGACTTTTCTCTTGAAGGGTGAGTTGTCGTTGACGGATATTACAGCTTAAGTGTATATGTTGACAATGTCTATCGCTAAAGTTAGCTGCATATTGATGTCACTCATGGAATACATCGTCAAGGCAAAACTAATCGATGCGGCTGGCGCATTCGATTTGAAGACAATAGAACTTGGGTGAGAATAGTGTCAATAAAATCCGGATGTAAAATCTGACGCATTTCGCACATCGTAATTACCCCATTTCAGACGAAAAACTTTCGTATCATCTCTTGACTACTGGCACCTATCTGGGTGACACGGATACGCACTAATTGTAAATGGTTTAAACATTCTTTATCTTTCACAACTATGCAGAATCAAAAATTAAATTAGAAGATTAAAATAGAATATGAACATTGTGAAAAAAGTAAAAAATTAATATACTTAAACATTTTTGAATGTTAGTGCCCTGTTCATTATTAGAAATCGAGTTTTGTCAGCGATGCAGCGTTGGAGCCGTTTAAACCGATATTAGTAACTGTATGACTGTTAATTGCGCATTCTTGGATTCGTGTATATAAGCCGGTTATCATCATTATAACAGATATACAAACTTTTTGAGGAAACGTCATAGTATGAAGTAGTAAGTCAAAAGCTAACCTTTCTGACTGTTGCTCGCAGAATTTATGTCAATTTAGTAACAAACTACACTTAATAGTATAATCAAGACATTTTCAAATGATCTTTGTTTTGTCACGTGTAGTTTTATAACTTCGGAACTAATGTTCTTGCGATTGTGAAATAAAATAATACCAGAAGCATCACTTCAGATTCAAACCTAACGAGTGAACGAGCATATTTGTTATAAATTACACTCATGCTAATACTACTACTAATCATAATACTAATACCAATAAGAACAACATTATTAAATATTATTATTTGTGTTTTTCTTCATCATCATTGCCTGCTTCTTCTTTAATAATAATGATAATAAAAATAATAACAATAATATTCATCATTATAATTATTATGTTTCTAATTATTATTATTATTATTATTATTATTATTATTATTATTATTATTATTATTATTATTAAACCATAGAAGGAAATGTTCACATTAGGTGTAACATCTTTGAATATTAAAGTGCCTTAACTTGGTTTGATTTTCTACCTCCTATAGAACACCCTCTCCACCGTCAATCTCAGCAAGACGTTTCCAGATGGTGACAGAGGCCAACAGTTGCCCAAATTACAAAGGCTTGACGGTGGTAGTGAATGCACCCAGTGGCCCGTCTTGTGGATAGGATTTTGAGCACCTTCTAGCCCCTTATCATCGCATTCTTTATTTCTATGGAGACTGCGGAAGCAAATTTAATGTGTGTGTGTGTGAGAGAGAGAGAGAGAGAGAGAGAGAGAGAGAGAGAGAGAGAGAGAGAGAGACAGACAGACAGACAGAGAGAGACACACAGACAGACAGATAGACAGACAGACAGAGACAGACAGACAGACAGACAGAGAGGGTGTTCTTTGAAACTAACACTCTGAAGACCTGTTCAACAAAGATTCGCTGCTGTGTGGACCGCCTTCAATATGAAAATTTCTATTCAAGACTGACCGTCATTATCGCATATCCAGTCTTTTTCAAAATTTTCCTGCATTAGTTGAATACACTTTCAAATTGTTCTGGAGAAGATTCATTTACATTGTTTGAAGCGACGTGAGTAGTGTAGTGGGGCAGTATAGCCCTCATCATGCCAAAGAAGGAAAATCAGCCTGAGCCCCTATGGCCCGCCGATTTATAGACCCAAAAAGTCAGCCTGGGCCACTATGGCCCTCAATGGGAATTTTGTATTAGCACACGCTGGGCTTGTATAGCGCCAAGAGGAATGGAACATTTAGGGTGACGTCACGGTACTGGTCATTGGCAACAATGTAGCAAGGTAGTACTGTGACGTCAGGCCACCTGTGTCATTGCTATAGACAAACACGAATCAGTCGCGTTCGTGTTTTAGTAGAGTATGTTTTATATATTCGTTTTTTTCCCATAGATTGATGAACATCAATCTATCCTTCACAAATTATAAAATCGACTAAACAAAATTTTTAGGGAAGAGAGAATAAATATCTACACAAATTATAAAATCGAATAAAATTTTTTTTAGCCAAGAAAGAATTAATATTTTTTCGAGGCAATGAAGTGGCCCTGAAAAGGGCCGTTGTTTGTTATGTTAACACCATTCCGTTAACATAGATGGCATCGCATAGGTCTTCCTCTCTTCCTCAAACTTCGTCTAATCTCTGGTCCATAAACCAGAACTCTCTTCAGACAGCCTTGTCTTTCCACATAAGTCCTTCTTTTCCAAATGCTTGTCTCGGTTATCTTAACGATTCTCCATGCTGATGTGACATACATGGGTAAGTCCGTACGGAAAAACAATGACGATACGAAAGTAGACGATTCAACGTTGGTCCACATCTTTGTGACGAGAACAGGTGAAGGGAATGAAGTGAACCGCGTTTATTTCTAGTAGAAGACCGGATCGAAACGGATTGAAATTGTTCACCAATCCCAACACGCGTTACAAAATTCAGTCACTTCGCGGAGTCTGTCTTCCAATCCGAAGAGAGCTACCTGTGACGTCACATTCCCTATATAGGTGCGCTAGCGTCTGTGCGCAGTGAATCGATGCGGCATTATTTTGTGAAACATGACGGAAACTAAGAAGACAATGAATTGGGGTGCACCGGCTGTGGAGACGAAAAGCGATGGCATAGCAGTGGCTACCAAAGTTAACACAGCGCTACTTCCAGAAGAGGTTGATTTCAACTGGGATTTAGTAGATTTTTTCTCTTTTTCGCAAGAATTTGTTCCGGTACCAGTACCTTCGCCACTTTCTCCTTCTTTACCACACGTCGACGATTTTAAACAAAGACAGAAAGAAGAACTGGAGAAATGTTTACAGCAGCAGAAAGAGGCAGAACAAGCATTTCTCTTTGAACAGCAACAGCGAGAAGAAGAGGCAAGAAGGAAACGACAGGAAGAAGAAGCAGTAGAGAAGAAACTAAGGCTAGGAGAGAAGGAGAACAGTGAAAGTCAAACGGTAACGGTACTCTTGGACATTTTAGCCGAGTTAAGAAGTCTGAAACAAATGTATCAGACTTTTTTTATTACGACCCAAGAGAAAAAGACCTTCCCGAGCCAAAAAGCCTAACCCTGTTACTACACCAGAGATACCACCCCTAGTGATTTCTACTAAATCATTGACAGGAGCAAGTCCACAAGTAGGCCTTGGCCGTGGCAAAGGCTTAAGGCAGTTAAAGCGGATTGCTTCTCGTTCCTGAGTTTGTTCTAAGGAAAAAAAAACAAACACCCAACGGTCCTTTTCAGGGCCACTCACTTCTTTCGAAAAGAGAGACTATTCATTTTGCCAAAATCAATTAAAACTCAACATCCCTTGTTTAACCCTATGATGTACGTGGTACGTGTTGTGAGTGTATGAGTGTAGATCCTTATTATTCTAAACAGTCAAAACCAAGAGACACTTACGTTTTTTCAGTCTGGTCTATTCTGGTACAAATTTTTACAATTCAATTTCGCAACATAACACAACACAACACTTTTAAAAAGTTCATAGACTTCTTCTGTATCTTTTTTCTTTCACTCTCTCTGTTTTTTCAATTTCTTCACTTTTACACTTTTTTCCTCTTCTTCTTCTTCTTCCTCACACTTTTCTCGTCTTCTTTTCTTTTCTGTCTTCTCTTTCTGAACGTGACGGGCTTCTTCCTTTGCCGAGGGCACCTCTTTTTCTTCTTCCTCCTCCTGCTCCTGTTGTTTCTTAGGGCACTCTGAAGACCAATAGACCAATGTCCTTTCTCTTTACAATGAAAACAAGTATCTTGACTTTTGTTTCTTCTGGCACTGGTCTTTCTTTTCTGACGATCTGGACATTCTGTAGCCCAATGCCCTTTGTTCTGGCAGATATAACAAGTATCTTGACTTTTATCTCGAAAGGAGGGAGTGTAGTCCGTCGGCTTGTTCTGAAGAAACTTTCGTATTACACCTCGCAAAGCTCTAATCAGAAGTTCGATCTGTGTGGGTTCTTCCATCGTGCTGATCGGTTTGAGGGTGAAATGAATACTGAGAGGGAAGTCACCAGCCCTTTATATATGCACTAAGCCTAACATGGATATATAGGGGTCCATGGCGTTTCAAATGTAGTCATTTGACTTTTTGCAATCAAGATGAAACGGTCGCATCATTTCGTAAAGAAAGGAGAAGAAAGTAAGAGGCAGAAGAGTGATTTATCTCCTCGCACAGTAGCTGAAGTCTTGGCTCAAATTCATGCCAGCGATTTTGAAGATGAGATGAGTGAACCAGAATCTAAGCCCAGAGAGTCTACACTCAGTTAAAGTCCATCACTACCAGCAAACCCTGAGAAGTACTACCACATTCGAGAGACGGACAAACGCTCCTCCAGAAAATTTAGAACTACGGCCTACACGTACGCGGTGAAGTTTAAAGATTTAAAATCCGACGTACCGTTGGAGAAAGCAGAAGGGTTCGTCACTGATGTGTGGGATTCTTTGTTAACTACACTGAAACGGCAATGTCAAGCCAAAGAAGACGATCGCTTGAGACTTTCTATTCATCACGACAATCTGAAGTCCCCCGTTTGAATCGAGTTTAGCAGCCCAGCAGAATTGGCACCTTCCAAAGTCATGGACAAAATTCAACACGTACAACAATCCAATGACAAGTTTCACATCACCGACGGAAAAGCAACACTGTTCATTACCCACGTGTCTCTTCCCCAAGGGACAGGGCATGACAAAAGGGTAATCTTGGTAGAGAGTCTTCGCAGCATCAAGCGTAACCTCGTTCAAATTAACAACCCTCAAGACCAGATGTGTTTAGCCCGTGCCATCGTGGTGGGACGAACGTATGCCGACAAGAACGACACGATAGAATGGAAAAGAGCCTGGAAAACTATTCGACGATCGAATCGAACCAAACAACAAAAAGAAGCAGAACTCCTGCTACAGCAAGCGGGGATATCCAAAGACACACCCTGCGGCATTCCTGAAATGCAAAAGTTGCAAGACGTCTTGGCTTCACGCTACACCTTGAAAGTGCACCCTCAAGAAATGCGTGGACCTCTGTTGTTTCGAGGCAAAAATTTCAAAGACGGAAAATACATTCACGTCTATCATCACGATGAACATTTCGATACCATTACCAGTATCACTGGATTCCTGTCATACAGTTATTACTGTGAGAAATATGACTATGGCTATAACAATCGAGAGCAACATAAGCATTGCGGATGGAAATGTGAGGGATGTTTAGCCTCTAAGCCCTGTCTTGACGAAGGACAAGAACGAGTGCATTGCCCAACTTGTCAGCGCACGTTTGTCAGTCCATCTTGTTACCAACAACATCTAAAGACGCAAGGTTCACATCCGAAATGTGCTTGCCAACTCCTGAGACTGTGCCCTACTTGTGGACAAGGCATACGTACCAGTAATGCCAAGGCGCACGTCTGTTCAGGAAAGAAACGATGTCACATTTGCCACCAAACCGTGGACTTGGAACACCAATGCTACGTTCAAAAATACCAATCCCAACAGGAAGAAGATAATGACCAAAAGAAAGGGAATTTCATCTTTTTCGATTTCGAATGCATGCAAGAGACTGGCATTCACATTCCTAATTTCTGCGTGGCTCACCGAGCGTGCGGGAAGTGCATCCAAGAACCTATCTTGACTCATTGCCCTCACTGTAGCAAGATTCCTGGAGGACGTGAAAAAATCTTTCGGGGACCGAACACACTAGCCGATTTCGCCCAATGGATCTTAAACCCTATTGACGAAACCTGGAGCCAAGAAGACATCGAACGTTATGGAGATTGTCATCGCTATGCTACGGTGATGGCTCACAATTTATCGGGATACGATGGACAGTTTCTGTTGAGATACTATACGGAACAAAGTACCGAACGTCCGAAAGTGACTTTGAACGGAACCAAAATCATTTCCATGCAAGTGGGTCAAGTGCAGTTTAAAGATTCGATGAGTTACTTGGCCATGCCTTTGAGTCGCATGCCTAAAACGTTTGGAATAACAGAAATGGCCAAAGGCTATTTTCTGCACTTTTTCAATACCGAATCCAATCAACACACCGTTCTACCCCATTTGCCCGAGGCTCACTACTACGACCCCGACAACATGCGTACCGAACAGCGAGAAGCTTTCTATGCTTGGTACCAGACTAACGCCTCAGACCCTTTCGACTTTCAGGAAGAAATGTTAAGATATTGTCGTTTCGACGTAGACATTTTACGACGTTGCTGTGGAAAATTTCGAGAACTGTTCATGGAACACGCAGGGATCAATCCTTTGAAAGAAGCCTTCACCATTGCCAAAGCGTGTTCCTTAGTGTATCGCCAACGATGTATGCCCGAAAACACCCTAGCTGTCATCAGTCCTCAAAAAACCAATTTTGTCAAACGTCAATACTCGGTCAAAGCCCTACGGTGGTTACATTACTTGTGTGACAAAGAAGAGAAATGGATCCAACACGCTCGCAACGGAGGAGGCGAGAAAGCCATCTTAAGGTATTCAGTAGATGGCTGGGACTTGGAAAATCCCCAGATTGTGTACGAGTTTAACGGGTGCTTATTTCACGGATGTCCCATCTGCTACCCTCAACGTAACACTAAAAATCAGTTTTTACAACGGACCATGGAAGACTTGTACCAGCCACTTGTCAGCGACGCTTGAAGTTAGAAGAGCAAGGATACCAAGTGGTAGAAATGTGGAAACACGAGTACGATCAGCGATTGAAAACCGATCCCGAGTTTAAGCGCATCGTGGAAAGTTACAAGCTGGTGGACCCACTGAACCCAAGGGACAGTTTGTACGGAGGACGAACGAATACCACCTGTTTGCTATACCAAACCGACGAGGAGAAAGGAGAGGAAATCAAATACTTGGACGTGTGTTCTCTGTATCAGTACGTGTGCAAATATTGTCACTTTCCCGCAGGGCACCCACAATTGCTGACGGGACACATTGATGTGGACAATATTCGACAATACGAAGGATTGATCAAATGTAAAGTCTTGCCTTCCACGTACTTGTACCATCCCGTTTTATCACATCATTGCCAAGGAAAACTGATGTTTCCCTTGTGCCGTACTTGTGCCGAAACGTGCAACCAAGACCAATCTTGTCAGTACACTTAGGAAGAACGCGCCTTGACGGGAACGTGGGTCAGCATAGAATTGTTTAAAGCTCTGGACTTGGGATACCAATTGTTAGAAGTGTACGAAATTTACCACTTTCCCAACACAGAAAAATACCACAAGGGCGACGAGACTCAGAAAGGCATTTTTGCAGACTACGTGAATACCATTTTGAAACTGAAACAGGAAGCTAGCGGCTATCCTTCCTGCTGTCACACTCCCGAAAACCAAAAGAAATTTAAAGAGAAATACTGGGAGCAGGAAGGTATCACTTTAGACCACGTCGAGAAAAACGAAGAAAGGCGATCGTTTGCCAAAGTGATGTTGAATTGTTTGTGGGGCAAAATGGCACAACGACCGTGTTTACCCAAAACGGAGTATTTGACCGAACCTTCCCGCTACTTTCAGATGATTGACGACAAAACCAAATACATGAAACACGTGAACGTCCGTCGTGAGGACTTGATCTTAGTCAATTACGAAGAAGAACTGGACTTTGTAGAAGCCGAAGAATTTGGAAATGTCATCATTGCGGCTTACGTGACAGCCCATGCTCGCTTAAAACTGTACGAAGCTTTAGAACTATTAGGAGATCGTGTGCTGTATTATGACACGGACAGTTGCATTTATATCGATCGCCTGGGTCAACCTCACCCTGTCATCGAAGGAGACCGTTTAGGAGCCTGGACGGACGAGCATCCCGACGACAAGATTCTAAGTTTTGCAAGTGGCGGTCCCAAAAAGTACGACTACGAATACCGTAACCCACAAGGAGAAGTGTACACGTAGTGCAAAGTGAAAGGATTGACTCTCAATTTTCGCACCAGTCAACTGGTAAACTTTGGCGTCTTGAAAGAAGCCTTGCAGTCTGGAGAGGATGGAAATTTTAAAGTGACCACCCATGAAACGCACAAGATTGTACGTTTACCCACACACCAAATCGTTAGCCGCCCCTTGGAAAAAGTCTACCAAATCGTGAACCAGAAGCGAGTACGGCTTCCCAATCACTTTACTTTACCGTACGGACACACTGGTATAAAAAAATGGTTCCAAGATGACTTCGACACAGCAAGAATCGAGTGAGAAACCCACAGAGAACTCCAAGTTCAAACCATACCATTTTCCTGTTTTCTTGCCTGACTATTGCAGTTGTGCCAGTCGACTGGAAACGTTTCAAAAATGGCCAACGGATAGGGAAGGATTACCTACTGCGAATGTTTTAGCTAGAAGAGGGTTTGTCTACTTGGGACCTGAGACTGGATTGGTATACGAAGTACAGTGTTTCAGTTGTGGTCTGAAGTTGCGTATGGATCGATGTATCTATAAAGATTCAGCTATTCTGGAACATACTTAATGGTCTCCGCATTGTCCTTACCTTTCTATGACATTTCCACCCATCACACTACGGTTCAGGTATGACGGTGCCTTAGAGAAGGTAGTACCGTTGTCCAAGAAGAAAGAAAGAAAGACTTCTAAAACTAGCCATAAAACAGGAACGATGTACAAGCTCGAGACTTCATTACGACTAGTATAAAAAGGGACAACGTCCAAGACCGATAGTTCATTGTGACTACCATTGCTAAGCGAGAAAGATGAATCCTTTCACACAGCAAGTATCCAGGAAGAGTAAACTCGAGTACGATGCTGTGCCTTGCGATGGTAGGGATGCCGTACGCTATGACCTTAGCAATTCAGTACCACATCATCATGGCAACTTTGCTATAACTATTACTACTACTACCATACCTACCATGGAAAGTGATGCTGTGCGTGTCAAACCTGATGGATGCGAAAGCGATGCCACACGTTATCGCACACCTTTTCACTTTACTGGTTTCCATGGTGGATGTCATTCTAATGAAACCATGAGACTACCACCCTACGGATGCCATGTAAAACTGAGCAGGCTCCTGCATATTTCACCGTACCCTCATCGAAATGAACCTGTGAAAGACGAATATTCGTTCCCTTTACGTTTGCGAGAATACTGTGACTTTGAAAGTTGGATCTAAACCTTCCAAGGAAAATGGCCAAAATATCTGGGAGGACCTATCCCCGAAGAATTAGCTAGAGCTGGATTTATCTTCTTTGGCGAAGGGGATAAAGTCAAGTGCTTCAGTTGCGGTGTGTCACTTCACGCGTGGGAGAAGAAAGATTGCGTTTACCTGGAACATGCTCGATGGTCTCCAGATTGTCACCACCTACCTTTAGTGGGACCTCGTCATTGAAGTGGGCATACCATGTCGTGTAAGAAACCAGCTGATTGGTTAGGAGTCAAACGTCGGACAACCCCTAGACAAGTATTTAAACCCCATGTAAAAAATAATCTTCAAACATTACCAAACGAATTGCAAGAGAAGATCTACAAGGAATTTGGCAGGGACTTACCAGAGCCAAATCTCAATTAGTGACTGTAGAACTTTTGTGTCGAGAAATTCACAAGAGGAAATTGACCAAAGTCAGCAAACAAGTTCGATTTCTCTGGATCAAGGATGCGTTCGTTCTACTATTTCGCTTTAGACCATAAACATTTGAAGATTTTATTGACATTCTTGACCGTTTCCTGGAATGGCAGTGGTCAGAAATTACTCATTACGCTCATTACTTTCGCTCTAGGAGAAGTGATTGAGGTAAGAGAAAAGAGGTATAAAAACGGACTACCATGCCACGACCTTTATCATTCGTGATACAACAGATCCCGTGGAAGGAAATCAATGACACTATTGAAACGGTAGAGGATTACGATCGTCTATTACGAGAACTGTGTCCATTGAATTGGGGCCGACGTGTAGTATGTGTCTTAGTGACTTGCTTTTTGGGATTTCGTTTACCAGCCGATTCCTTGTGGACTCTTTACGAACAGTACCTACCACTCCAAAAAACATGAAAGTGGTCCCTTTAAATGTACACGAGAGACTCATTCTGTTCAAAGCTTTGCGCTTTCATCTTGATACTTCTCAACCTCTACGGGAAAACAAGATTCGTCAACTTTTAGGCACTGAAGATGTGTACGACGACGTGTGTGTAGCTTGTGATTTACACCCTCACTGGAAAGATGTACGTGACTAGAAAAGTTGGGGATTTGAGGCATGGACAAAAGAAGCGGCACACTATGCCAAAGATTTGTAATCCTAAAAAATTAAAACGTTCCGTGAAAAAAAGTAGCTTTTAAACCAGTGTTAGTGACAGTGCCAGAAGAAGAAGAAGAAGAAGAAGAAGTCGTGACCGAGGAAAACCACTCTCTTCAGGACAGGACCGTGATCGACATCCCTGAAAGACCATTCCGGGAGGACTCTTGTGTGATTGTGCCAGGGAGTGTAGAGACTCTCAGAACATTACACAGTGCCCCTACGATTTCACCTCTTGATCATCACAAATGTTGTACAGACACTTGTTTATATTCCACTATGATCGTTTTGATGTTTCTTTTATTCATGTACTTAGCCATTTGGCTTTTATGTATTTTGTCTTTCGTGTTGTTCACTTTTAAAGATGACAATAAACGTGTCCTGAAAAAGTATAAAAACTCTTGTCTTGTCTGTCTTCGTGTCAAAAGTGACATTCCTTTCACTACTACTATGGCTACCTCTACTGTCTCTGCTCCCTCTTCCTCCACTTTCAAAGTCATTGACGAACACGTAGATCGGACTAGTTGGGAGGCCTTGTATCTTGGCCATCCCTTTAACATGCTCATTGCCGGACCGAGCGGATCAGGCAAAACCGAGTTTGTCAAACGTTTGATCGAACATAAACATCATTTGATCGATCGTCCACCTCAACGCATCGTGTGATGTTACAAAGAGTGGCAATCAGCGTACAGCCTTCTGCGAGAAAGTCAAGGCGATTCCATCGTCTTTGTGGAAGGCATTCCTGGCGAGGACGACGGGATCTTGTCTGACCCTAGTCAAACTCATTTGGTTATTTTTGACGACATGTTAGGAGAAGACGAAGAAGAAATTAAATTCTGGTTTACACGCAAAGGGCATCATTGTAATGCAAGTGTCATTTACATCACTCAAAATTTGTTTCAACAAAGAAACGCCCATCGTACCATCAGTCTCAGTGCTCATTACGTGGTGTTGTTTACGTGCAAGTGCAAGTCTAGCCAAACAGTTAGGGACGCCTTGGCTGATAAATGCGTACGACGATGCCACTCAAACCCCACACGCTTATTTACTCGTGGATTTAAAACCCACCACTCCCGATTATTTGCGATTTCGTACCCATCTGTTTCACCACTGGTGCCAAGACGGAGGGCCTGTCGTGTACACATCCCCTTCGTCGACTTATTCACAATCACCAAAAAAATCTATAAAAACCTCGGTCACTTTGACTCTGTCTCACACATCGTCAACATGACGTCCCTTCAGTCTCATCTTCCCATTAAATTGATTCGTGCCTTGTACGGTATCAGTCACGAAAAAAATCCACAAATACGTGCTCGTGTCTTAGAAGCTAGTCTCAAAGAAGTCTTACGATGGTTTACGGTGACAGCACGTCAATTACTGCAAGGCATCATTCAGATTCCACATCAAACCAAACGTTTTTTTTGAGAGAAACAAAGGCGCCTTGACGCAACTAGCCGATCCTCGCATCGACACTCAAACCAAAAAGCAAATCATTTTGAAACCTGGAGGTAGCGGTTCTCTAGGAGGTGTCATCATTCGTTCCCTCTTAAAATGGGATCCTAATGCTCCCAAAGTCGTCCCCAAGAAAAAAGCCACGCCCAAACGTACCCAGAAGAAAAAGAAAAAGAGCAAAAGACCAGGTCACAGCAGAAAAAGAAAAGTCACAGAAAACAGCTTCTACTCGCAAGAGAGTGTCTCCAAAAACTTCTCCTCCAGCGGTGACACCCTCTTCCTCTTTAGCGGCTGTGGCCGCTGCTCACAAAGTCCCTGCCCCCAAAATCAAAGTCCAAGAGAGAACGGGTGTGTTACAGAGTTTACTGGATTTGGCCAAGCAAGAACTGTCCCGATTTAGTCCGTTGCGAACTCCTCCACGACCGTTGCGAACTCCTCCACGACGTGTGTTGCCTGTCATCAAGTTGATACGACGTAAAGACAATCAGTGGCGACGCATTCCAGTATAAAAAAGACCCGAGGCAAACAATACGGATCAGTGTTTTTGTGCTGCTGCACGCCCAAAGATGTCCCCTCCAAGAAGTGTACACCGTTACCATCGTCGTTCTTCTTCGGTCCAAAAAGGAAAAGGAAAACGAAAAAGACAGTCACGTCATCCTAAGAAACGCTTAGCCAAACATCGGCTACACTCTCTGAAAAGACACACTCGTCCAAAGAAAAGGAGAAGCCACCAAAAGGGAGGTTTCTTTGGCCCTTTCCTTGAATTCGATAAGATAGCCGATAAGTTTGTCACAAGGGTAAAGGACAGGCTCCAAAAAAAAATTAGATAAAAGACGCATGTCGAGCCATGGATGTCAGTGTATGTTGTACCAAAAGATGTCACCTCATCGTCGTTCTCCTGCCCAGAAAGGAGAAAGAAAAAGACAGTCTCGTCATGCGAAAAAACGCTTAGCCAAACATCGACGTCACCCCCAGAAAAGACACACTCGTCCAAAGAAAAAAGAGGAGCCGCCAAAGAGGAGGATTCTTTGGCGATTTTGGAAAACACATTGTTACCTTTATGACGAAACGATAGTCCCCCAAAAAGGATAAAAGACCGTGTGACAAAGTCATCGACGTTAGTGTATTTTTGGTGTGTGTCCCGGAATCAACAAACAAAGATGTCACCCAGCAAAAGACATTCCTCTTCTACCCCCAAAGGAAAGAAAAGGAAAGGACTGCCACCTCGTTTAGTCAAACATTGGGACATATTGTCTGTCCTGTCCAAAGCTCCTCTACCCATGTGAAAACAACTCATTCAAACTGCCTCCAAAGATGTCATCGATACGGTGAGCGAATGTTGTCTGAACGTCTTGAAAGGCACAATACCTTTGACTAAACATCAGAAAAATTGCTTAACCAAACATCGACACGTTCTTCGCCAAATGGTCCAAAAGAAAATATCCATTCGTCAAAAGAAAAAAATGTTGGTGCAACGCGGAGGATTTTTACCCCTGTTAGGACTTATTACCAATGTAGCGAAACCTATACTGAGTGCCCTAATTCCAAGATAAAAGACCAAGAAGATAAAAGGGACATCTGAAATCAAAAGATCTCAGACGTGATCCTTGAAATCTGATGGAAGGACGAAAACTAGCTTTAGTCCCTTGCAAACGATGGATGGAATACCATCGTTGGCAATACCAACGAACCCCACATTTACCTCCCAATCCTCATTTGACCGAGATGCCCCAGTTACAACACGAATTGCAATCGTTGATGGATCGCAGCGATTTGTCAGAAACGGAAAAATCGCAACGGTACGGTCAGTTGTTGCAACGACTGCAACTCTTTCACCAGAAAGCTTTAGACGAAACAGCTCAACCCACTCTGAAAGATTTTAAGGCCTTAATGAAAAGTCCATCACCACCACTGCCACTTCCAATGGTCAAGACAGAAAGTCCACTACCACTAGCCCCAGTGATCAAGACAGAAAAAGAAGAAGAGTTTCAAACTCCACCAGAAAAAGTATGCAAGTTAACAACACCACCTACATCCAGAACTGGTTGGATTAAAAAGATGATGCTACTCCTTCTTCCTCAGAAGAGAAAACGATAGCCAAGACAGATGTGAAACAAGAACTGATTACCCCTGTTCAAACACCGTCCTCCTCCTCCTCAACACCTATTGCTCGTCGGACACGCAAAGCATTACAAACCAAGAAAATACCACAGAAAGACAAGAGTAGCATCAGTGAAGATTGGATCACTTATTAAAACATGGAGAAGGTGTTAGCCAGCATTTACTACGATCCATCCGATCCCGCAGGTTACGGAGGATTTCAGAAGTTGTATCGTGCTGCCAAAACTCGACTGAAAAGTATCCGTTTACCTCATGTGCAACGCTGGTTACAAGAAGCCACGTACACCTTACACAAACCCATTCGACGAAAATTTTCCAGAAGTCGCACCCAAGTGGAGAGTATCGATCATCAATGGCAAGCCGATTTAGCCGATGTCTCTCATTTAGCTACCTACAATCGTGGTTACAAATGCTTGTTTTGTGTCATCGACGTCTTTTCCAAATTTGCTTGGGTCGCACCATTGACTTCCAAATCGAGCAGTGAGTTAGTGCGAGCCCTGCAACTGGTGTTGAAACAAAGCGGGCTTCACCCTCTTCGATGGAAAACTGACAAAGGCATCGAATTTCTAAACCAAGCTTTCCAAAAAGAATTGAAGAAACGTGACATTCATTTTTTCACCACCGAGAATCCCAAAACCAAAGCCAGCATCGTGGAACATTTTCAACGCACCTTGAAAGAACGCATTTGGAAGTATTTTGCGCATCAACGCACTCTGAAGTACATCTACGTCTTGCCACACCTCGTCCAATCCTACAATCAATCTTACCATCGGAGCATAGGGTGTGCCACCCAAGAAGTGACTCCTGACAACGAAGTGACCGTCTTCGAGCGCCTGTTTGGTCCGTCCCCGACAGTGCCTGTCCCCAAGAAAGGTGTAGTGTTGGCATCAGGAGATTGGGTACGCATTGGCAAAATCAAACGCACTTTCGACAAAGGTTACTTACCCAATTGGACCACCGAATTGTTTCGTGTCACCGAACGTGTGCGTGGCCGTCATCCTTCCGTCTATAAATTAGAAGACATGAACGGAGAAGTGTTAAAAGGAACGTTTTACTTGCCCGAGTTACAACGTGTGACCAAAAAAGAAGACGACATGTACGAGATCGAAAGCATTCTCGATCGAAGAACCCGAAAAGTAGGAAAGAAACGTGTCAAAGAAGTCAAAGTACGTTGGAAAGGATATCCTCGCAGTTTTGACTCTTGGATCGACGCTTCGCAACTCATCGACTATAAAAAGAAGTGACCATCATGCCCTTCAAAACAGCCTCAGTTACTACAGTGACCACTCCGTCGCCCAGCTCTTCTCTGCAAGATCGACAAAAGCAACCCTTGTGGGTGTGGTGTAGAAAACGTGTGCCTAAAACGAAAATCGTCTTTTTCTGCCAAATCTTTGTGGTGTATTGTGTCATCGGTGCTGCCATTGCCAATTTGAGTTTGCAACAAGGAGACAAACAATTGTGGACTATTTTACTGAGCAGTTGCATTGGTTGTCTTCTTCCCAATCCGTCTCTGAAATATTCTTCCAACGGAAACAACAACAACAACGGTGGCCTTGCGTCCAACGTTAGTCACCAATCCAATCACAGCAATCCTCTTTTAGACACTCATCTGACTTCCAGTGACTCCTCGGACACTAGAACTGGAATTATGAACAACCAATTTTACTTAACGTTACCCAGTGACAGTTCCATGGAGGTGTTTCCCAATAACACTTTGTGTTGTTACACGGCCAGATTACCTCAAGCCATCCAATTGGATCACGAAGCCCATTGGGAAGTGGCTTTAGTGGAAATGATTCACCCTACACAAATCAAAAACATCAACGAAAATCAAAACACTTTTACGGTAGAAGTTCATGACGAGCAAGTGCAACAAGCCTTGGATGAACGTAGCAGTGTAGCTGACTCTATGAAATCACAAGACCCCAAAACTAAACAAACCACTTATCTGTTGCATATTCCTGCGGACTATTATTTTAGTGGTCAACATTTGGTGATCAGCATTGCTGACAGGTTCAATTTCATGTTTGATAAAGTCTTGGAGAAAACCAGAAAAAGTGTCACGATCGATTACCACAAAATATCTCGTCGCCTACTCATCAAATTTTCTGAGGACAAAGTATTGGCCATTACATTTTGTCCTGAATTGTATGACATTTTGGGTGGAAACCCCAAGTTCATCAAGATTGCAAACGAAATACCAGCCGTGACCAGTAACTCAGATTTTGGGAGATATTTTAGATTCCCTGTAGAAATGAACCAAGGACTGAATTTGATGTTTGTATACTCCGATGTGGTGGAGTACAACGTGGTGGGACACACCTCCGTACCGTTACTGCGTGTCATTCCTTTCAAAGTGGATTCTGCCACGGTTGCTGACGAGGAAGGTGGAAACACCTATCACGTTAACCGCGAATTTGTACATCCTCACTATTTGCCCGTCAGTAATTCTTTTCTCGACACTGTGAACATTACTATATTAGGAGATCTGAGACAAAATATTCCATTCACCAAAGGGAAAGTCACAGTGAAACTACATTTTCGAAAACGATTACTCTTACTTTTTGTCAGTCATGTATCCTGTGTACCAAGGAGTCGCTCGACAGCGAGGACATGGTTTAGGTGATATGCTCAAATCGGCCTTTCGTACAGTGGTTCCCGTTTTGAAACCGATGGTGACACGGGGATTGCACGCCTTAAAAGATGCCACGTTGACGTAAGGTAAAGAATTTCTCCAAAATGTCATCATTGACAAACAAAACTCCAAAGAAGCTTTCTTGAGAGCAGGCAAAAATGTCTTGTTTCAAACGGGCAAAGATCTTTTGGGTCGGTGAGAAACTCCTATAAATGCCCTGGGCAATGCCGAGTCAGGCATTCCTGCTTCCCTGACGCCACAGCAAGGACAAGGTAGAAAAAGACGACGAAAACACCCCTTCAGAGGACTTCACACCCCTAGAGCTAGAAAGTCTAAGAAAAGAAAAACCGTCCGAGACTTAGACGTTATTGATTATTAAAAAAAAAGAGAATGATGCATCGAGAGTCTTGTG
This sequence comes from Megalonaias nervosa, assembly GCA_016617855.1. Taxonomy (NCBI): domain Eukaryota; kingdom Metazoa; phylum Mollusca; class Bivalvia; order Unionida; family Unionidae; genus Megalonaias; species Megalonaias nervosa. The sequence goes on from JAECUM010037102.1 coordinate 28,529, forward strand.
CTTGTTCCAAGTTGGAACTGGATCTGTTTGCTATGCCACCCACCATGATGACGATGCAAGAATCCCAATGGGTCGAATTTCATCTCGTCTCCTCTTTGACGGATTCAGCTCCCATCGAGTTTGAAATCAAAGGACAACCAGGAGATTATCTCGATCTGAATAGCAGTTGCTTGTACCTGAAACTGAAAGTGACTAAAACCGACAACACCAACCCGGGAGCCGATGCCAGAGTAGCTCCCGTCAACAATTTCATGCATTTCTTGTTCAGCGAAGTGGATTTGTACTTGAATAACAAACTGGTCAGCAGCAGCATGGATACTTACCCTTACGGAGTGTACCTGGAAAACCTCTTGACGTACGGAAAAGAGGCCAAGAACACTCATCTGGATGCTTGCGTGGTATGGGAACCTGACACCGTAGGTGAAGACACATTTAACAACACAGAACTGAAAGCCGATGACAATCCTCACAATGTGGGTTTTAACAACCGTCGAAGGAAAATCCTGCAAGGTCGAAGTTTAGAACTGATGGATCGTTTGCATTTGGACATGTGGTTGCAAGACAAGTATTTGCTGAACGAATTGGATATTCGCCTGAGACTCAATCGCAGCAGTGTCGCTTTCCATTTGATGGCTCATGCCAACGAGTACAAAACCATCATCCAAGAAGCCAGACTTTACGTGCGTCGTGTAGAAGTGTTACCTAAAGCGGGAAACGACATGAGATCGACCGCCAAGTATCCGATACGACGTGTAGAAGTCAAAATATTCACCATAGCTACTTGACTCCGATCAAAGATCGAAGATCATCTGTTCCAAGGACAGTTACCCAAACGTTTAATCGTTCGTCAGTAATGCAGCCCTCAACGGAGTCCACGATCAAAATCCTTTCCAGTTTAAGCACTACAGAGTGTCTAAGATCAGAGTCAGTCGCGATGGCAAGACTTTGTGTACCAGACCCTTCGAACCTAACTTTGCCCAGAAGAATTGCTTGAGATCGTACTTGTCCCTGTACGAAGCTACGGGGCAACTAGGAACCAACGCCAGTCACCGGTATTTCGTACGAAGATTATGTAGGAGGTTACACGTTGTGGGCCTTTTATTTCAGTCGAGACCAAGGCAGCGACGAGGGACATTTCCACCCTATAAAATCTGGTCAACTGCGTGTGGAACTTCAGTTTGCAGAAGCTCTCACTGGGACGGTCACCGTCATCCTGTATGCTGAATTCGATAATACCATAGAAATGAACAGTTTGAGGGAAGTCATTCTAGACTATTAGACACAATGGAAGACTCCTATCCCTCATTGAACTATAGAGAATCTTTGGACATGGAATGGGAGGATAGCGTGAAAGCAGAACCCCAAGACCAAGACAAAGAGGCCGAGGTAGTAGTCAAGTCCAGATGGCCAGAACAAGAACAACATTTAGTGTCCTGTTTCGCTAAACACCTAGTGGATACAATTACGGAATTGAGTAAAAGATATTGTTATGGATGTCAAAACGATCATTCCAGTCAAAGTCAACACGATAAATGTCTGGGAAGGAGTCAAGAAGAAAAATTGGACGAGTATCTGGACGAAGCTTGGAGTCTCATCTAAGAAGAAGCAGTGTTGCATGAGTGGTATAAAGGCTTGCGTGATCTTTCCTGCCCTCCACTGACTACTCTAGAGATATATCGCATCGAAGCCCTCTTAGCCCAGAGTGCGGAGACAAGGCGAAGAAACGGCTACTTGACAGATCGTTTCAAACAAAAAGTCAGAAATGAATTGATGACTTATCATTACCTGTGAAAAAGAAACAACACAGCAAAAAATGGATACCTGGGAACTTTATTACCTTTTGAACAATAGTTCGTATACTGCTTCTTGAAATCCTGTCGTGTGCGCTAAAGATGAACTACCTCATCGCAAACCTCAAGACCATCAAGCTTATGTCATCAACACGGACGAAAGTCATCTTCCAGGAACTCACTGGGTTGCCGTCTACTTCCCTCAAAAGAATTGTGTGGAATATTTTGATTCGTATGGATTACCCCTTTGGAAGACGATATCATTGACTTTATGAGAAGAAATGCCCAGACGACACGATACAATAATGTGAAATTACAAGGCACAGATTCCATGGTGTGTGGACAATATTGTGTATATTTTCTTCATCAACGCAGTCTTGGATATCCTTTAGAACATTTAGTGACTTATTTTGATCGTCGCTCTTCTAGAAACGATGAGAAAGTAGATCGATGGTTTTGTGACCATTATAGTTATCTTTTGTCTTTAGCTAGGAAACGTAGTGTACATCAATGGCCTCATGACTTCCATCAATGGAAATCTCACATGATTTCACAACGTTGTCAACCTTGTCAAAAATAATTTGTTTGATGGTACTTGTTACTTGTTACTTGTTAGCTGAATAAAAAATGTTGTGTTTTGAAAAAAAGTGTCTCTGTCGTTTGTTTTCAAAAAAAACACTGTGAATATATGCTCTTTAACTTCTCTCTATTCCTCACCATGACTGAGCTATCATAGCGTTCCGACACTAAAACCGAGTAGGGATGTTTTCTATCGCGTCCGCGTTTGAACCACATAAAGCGGGTTGTTCTCCAGTCTGGTCATCCATGGTTGACTCGTCTACCTATGAACATGCCTTCCAGACTAGCCCAGCTGAACGAAGCTTACGTCAGTTTACATCGTGTCAGGCTAAACCTGATACCGAAGCCTGAAGAGATAGAGAATGTCAGGATGTTATCCATAGCCCAGGACCTAATAAAAGAGGTCTTTATAGAGGAAATTAAGAACGAACAAGAAGAATGGACTGAGAAGTACAGACTTAAGAAGAAGCAGAGAAGAACAGCAGCAGCAACAACAGCAGTAGCAAGAACCAGACAGAGGTTTTGTGGACTGCCGTGTGGACACCAAAGAATTCTCTTTCTCTTTCCGCAGAAGCAGACCGTATCGTATAGGAAAGCCTGCCGCCAGACGGGGACGCAATCTTAGACAGTAAAAAAAGATTGTCATCACTCCCGATAACAAAAAAAAACCAACAAAAAACAGCCGTTTTCACGGCTACCCAATACTCTCGAAAAGACATACTAATTCAATTTGCCAAAGCTTTAAATATTTTAACAAAATAAATAGAAGTGTCTGTAAGTACTTCGTTTCTTTTGTCAGTAAATAAATCCACCTTTTGTTTTCTCTGTCTTGTATAATGGTGCCTGTCTGTGTTTGTTAGTAAAAAAGTAAAAAAGTCAACGTGAGTGCTTCTTTTAGGTCCGCGCGTTTGATGTGATGGTACATTTTGGGGCTAGGGGATGGTTACCTTCACGTCCGTGCTTCAAGTATATAAAGCGGCACAATCGTCAGTCTGGCTACCATCGTTGACTCGTCAACTTAAAAATGAGCAGCAGATTAGCAAAATTGTTGGAGCTCCAAATGCACCTGAAGTATGCCAGGCGTCTTTTAGACGAACTGACTAGGGAGGCCATAGAGGAGAAAGACAGGATAGAAGAGGAGAAGAAGAAAAAGAAAGAAAGGGAGGAAAGGATCCTGCCTCACCTCTTCATGAGACCTCAGTGTGAGGTGAAGCCATAGATGAGGACACTTCCACAGACAGTACGACCACCTCAACCACATCCACAACCAGTGCAACGTGCAGAGGAGGCAAGGAGGCAGATCATCATCATCATCATCATCATCATCCCCGGGTCTCACACATAGGACAGAGGGAACAACAAGTATTCACTATTCCACAAACAGAGGCGTGGGATAGTGAAGCCGATCAACCTCCCTCTGCGCTCCCAACCACACGCATTAATTGGGAGAATGACTGGAGCAGGCGTTGCGTGTGTGGTGCCAGGCCAGGAAGGTGTCACCATTAGCTAGGTGTATCTGGAGTTCTAAAAAACAGCCCTTCTCAGGGCTAGCCAGATCTCTAGAAAAGAGAGACCATTCAATTTGCCAATTCATGTGAATGTAGAGTAGTGTGACTATAAACACTCACTCCTTTACTGATGTGTGTGTGTGTGTGTGTATGTGTGTGTGTTTGCATGCGCGTTAGTTGGTGTGGATAGTATATAGGTGTGTGTTTTATGCTTCCTCGTTCGTTGGTGTGGATAGTATATAGGTGTGTGTTTTATGCTTGCTCGTTCGTCGGTGAGGATAGTAGATAGGTGTGTGTTTTATGCTTGCTCGTTCGCTAGTGAGGATAGTATATTTGTGTGTTTTATGCTTGCTTGTTCGTTAGTGAGGATAGTATATTTGTGTGTTTTATGCGTTCTCCTTCGTTGGTGTGGATAGTATATGGGTGTGTGTTTTTCTTCTCTTCCTTCGTTGGTGAGGATAGTAGACAGGTGTGTGTTTTATGCTTGCACGTTCGTTGGTGAGGATAGTAAATTTGTGTGTTTTATGCTTGCTCGTTCGTTGGTGAGGATAGTATATTGTATGCGAAGTGAGTTTAAAGGATGTTTTCGTTCACGTCCGTGCTCCACGGATATAAAGCAGAGCGCTCGTCATTCGCGCCATTCTACACTGAACATAAAAATGACTAGCAACATGGGCTTGTTCAACAAATTGAAAGACAGTTGGTACTGGATGATGGATGTAGCCAACGTGCTGGAAAGGCTTGAAAAGGAATGGAGGTTCCCAGATAGTCTAGACTTGGTGAACAGTCTGAAAGCAGCTAATTATGAATTACAATGGATGATAGAAGAGGAAGTGGAGAAGTTGGGAGGCTTCATCCTAAATATGTAAGAGTGGGAACCTTGAAGCAGGTTCTTGATATTGTTATCAAAGTGAGATGTTTTTTGGAAGACATATTCCATTTAACTGAGTGGCCTTTTGTCAAAAAAGGCTTAGACAATTTAAAGAAAGGTGAGGACATCATGATAAAGGTAATGAAAGAAGAAGTGAGGAAAATAAAAGAGACCTGGTGAAAAGAAAGAAAGGACAAAGAAAACATCAAGAGAAAAGAAGAGTTTGAGAGATTAAACAGGAACTGGATGAAGGTACAGGAAAAGTTTAGAGCTCTGGGACATCCTGACTGGATTCCAGACAAAGAAAAGAAGAAGAAGAAAGGAATTATTGAAAAAGTGAGAATATGGTGGAAGAAGTGGAGACAATAGAAGAAGAAGACAAAGGCCCTTTTCAGGGCCACTTCATATGCCTCGAAAAGATATTAATTCTTTCTTGCCTAAAAATATTTAAAACCCTACTTTACTAAAACACAAACGCGACTGATTCGTGTTTGTCTATAGCAATGACACAGGTGGCCTGACGTCACAGTACATTGTTGCCAATGACCAGTACCGTGACGTCACAATACCTGTTCCAATCCTCTTGGCGCTATACAGGCCCAGCGTGTGCAAATACAAATTTCCCATTGAGGGCCATAGTGGCCCAGGGTGATTTTTTGGGTCTATAAATCGGCGGGCCATAGGGGCCCAGGCTGATTTTCCTTCTTTGGCATGATGAGGGCTATACTACCCCACTACATTACTGACGTGCAATGTGTTCTCGATTCATGTGTGCACCAAATACATTATGGTAAGGTTTTGGCACTGCAAAATATTTAGCTTGAAGCGTAATAAAACTCTCAAAATATGATTAACAATGACTGATGAAGTAAAATGATATATAACTATGAACCAGTGCAGTAGAAAAATGGAAAAGTAAAGCAGCTGAATATTTCAATTGAATGTTAATGAATAATGAAAAGAAATGATGGGTTTACTTTTTTCTACAAGATAGTAACGGACTAAGCAAGGAAATATCTAGATTAGCACCAAGTTTTAACTTTTATATAATATGTACTCAAAGTCCTCAATTACAAGATTATGCTTAATATGTTTCTTCTGTTGAAGACACTGTCAAATTGTCGATTGAAAAATTAAAAATTTATTTAGGCGAGGAAATATATGGTTCAGAAGAAAATACCACAATAAGATTTCAGTAATGATTTTCATATTCAGAACGTTGGAATAAAATACGCAGTGATATGGCGATGAAAACGAGAATCATAATTGGCTATAGTATCATTCTGTAGCACGCGAATATTCACATTGACTTATGTATAAGATACTTTTAACTTTTCATTCAACACGGCTGAGGGAAGAGAGAGAAAGAGAGACGGGGAGTGAGGGACAGGCAGATGAAGATTAATAGAGCTGTGTCTGGAGAAATGATCACAAATTACTGTGACAGCAATTACTCAATCTAGTCTCTGCGCGTATCTGTCAACATGTTTGATTTTTCTTTTCTCTAGATCTAAATTACGTTTCGTTCAAGGCTTTAATATCGTTCCCCTTTAACCCAGTTTTTTATTTGCTTTAAACAAATTACAAACTACACTTTACATGTATACAATTCAAGTCGTCATTAATAGAACTTTCATTGTTTCTCAAATTATTTTTCGCGACTTGTTTATATTACTGAACTAATATCACATAAACAGCGGTAGAGAGATATTGACCCGAATGGAAGTAGCTTCCTTAACAGAAATTCATTAATATTCTTCTAATAAAAGTAATCGAAATAGAAGATCACGTTTTAGATTTAAGCAAAAGAAAACCTGCATTACTAATTCGTTTTATTACATATAAATTGTGTAAACAATTATATTGACCGAAGGTATTTTTAGACACCATAAAAGGGATAATTTCTGAAGTTCCTGCACGAAATTGAAAACTTGTCCGATTCACAAAATATCACTAGATTTCTAAGCTATTCATCTGTGACGGTCTGTGTGTTAATTGGTTTCATTAATTCCAACATAAACTTAATTGTGACGCGAATCGGTAGACAAACATATCGGCGGTTGACCCCACGTGACATAAAGAAGTCATACCTATGTTCACCATGGCAATTCCACGCTATGACTATCGACGCGATCGTTTGAAATTACTCGGTCACATCTTTAGCACCGCTTGGTGAATTAAAAAGAAAACCACTTTATTTATATTCCCATCTACGTTGTGCACTCATTTGTGTCACAGACGAAAATGCGTGTTCATTCTTCTTTAAGAAAACAACCGCAATCATCAAATTGGTTATA
>JAECUM010037104.1:0-45186 GCA_016617855.1 Megalonaias nervosa
ATATATATATATATATATATATGGAACACAGAATCTGTAACAAGGATTTTGATATTATTTTAAAATATTAAAGATTAAACAATCCCTGTGTTATTTGAGATAAACGCAATGATTCAACTTAAGGACAAACCATTGTTGTTGCAGCACATTTATGTGTTCCCCTGAACATGTCCAGTTCTTTGGAATTTGCTTGGTCACTGGCAGGATCCGCATCGCACTGATTGATGTCTATATTGGTCATTTCGATGTCGATAGTGGCCACGCCTCTGAAATAGGCAATTTTCTACTAAGTTAGAAAATATTTAATATAGATAGGACGAGATGTGATAAGAAATGATACAAATGTGGGATGGCATAGTATCAGAAAGTGTATAAATGTCGGATGGCATAGCAAAAGAAATGAACATCTATGGATGACATGGGATGAGAAAGGATACAAATGTAGGATTGTATAAGACATGAAAGGGTACATATTTTGGATAAGAAAGAATAGAATCTTACAATATTTTAGTATTCTTTTTAATAAGCAAAATTTAAATATCATCGTTGAGTTGTCATTTCGTTGACACTCTCACACCACTGAATAGCGAGAAACAAGGTCTGTCGTTGCACAAATCACTGACAAATTAGGTTATATGCTGTTTGCATGAAATAATTCACGAGCAGAACGAATTATTTAGACCCTGATCTTCCAGCGCATTACGTGACACCATGTCTGGGTTTACACTGTTCACAGTGTTTTGTTAGTTATACCAGTTATGGACCACATTAGTGCCCTTCGCGTCTTCTCATATCCTTCTTCTACTATCGATCCATGCCAGACCTTCGTTAACAGCAGATTGTATAATATTTTGCACAGATTTCACTACGTGACAAAATTGTATATAGCACTGTGTGTAAGTATATAAGGTAAGAAATAATTGGCGTAAACGTTAACTGCAAAGTGAACCCTGTCCTTGAAATCCCCAGAAGTCATCCAACATATAAAGGTGTGAAATTGTCCCTTTACCTAAACTGGAAAGTTTCATTTCGGTGATCAAAGAAGAAAATCGGTGATGAGTAAGTGACCATCCAGATGTCGCCACCGCCGCAGTCAAAATATGGATACGTCCAGTGACCATCCTTCAACAAAGCTAAAGGCTTTGTAACTGTAGTCTCCGGAAGCATTGAGTTATTCTCCCTGAAATAAAAATGAACCCTAATACTTTGATAATAGCTTTTCATTTTTATTCGACTCACTAATTTACCTTTGTTGAAGAGAAAACAGGTGCAAAAGACACATTAGTGCATACAAATGAATAATCAGTATAAAGTACAATAAGTTACAAAACCTAAAGTTACAATTATCTTAATAGTTAACAAACAATACAAAACTTTAGCCGATTGGTAACTTTGAGGCTGCAGCGACATACATTCACATTTCAATTCAATTCTCTTTTTGTCTCCTTGTTTTGCAAACACGTATTCACATTGTCCTAACGACCTTGGGCGAGATATTTATTTATGTCTTGCAGGACAACAGCTAATATAAAATATTCACAAGCGTTCAAAACCTGCAATTGTATTATAAAATTAAAGATCTTTTTAATAAAAGATTGAATATTAGCCTAAACATATTTTATTTCATAAATTTGCACTTGGAGATTACAGTCTACAACATAGAAGGTAGAGAGATTAAAATGAAAGCCAGCGGGTTATTACATTCTTTCCCTTTACGATACAGGCATTGTAAAATATATGTGAATATACGAATATATGGCAGAAGTATTTACTTTTAATGACAACAAAATACAATTATTGATAGTCAAAGTGAAGAGGCAGCAGGTGGCAGACGAGGACAAAGAAAAAAAAAAAAGAAGTTATAAAGAGAAACTGTCATTTAACATGTGTAGAACAATCTTTGCAAAGTTGAAAAAAAGTAAGTCTGAAGGAAAAGAATGTGAAAAAGGAAGAAAAAGCTTGATTTAAAATGTGCTTCCTTCTGGTACGAGTCATTGCAGATGCGATAGCAAATCATTTGTAAACAAAGGAAAATGGTTCTTTAAAGCTAAAAAATTAGACTTTTAAATTAATTTATGAATATCAAAGACAATACGAATATTTGCTTCATACGGAAGCGTTGTATCGTAAATGTTTGCCTAACAAAATTTTTACAATTGTGTTAATGAAAAATAAACGCATAAAAAAGTGCACACCGCCCTTCTTGTATTTTATTTAATTTTAGCAAACATTGCACATATGTGTCTGCAGATAACAAATACGTCTAAAACATAAAATTGGATACGTCATAAAGCAGTTCTGTTCCTAATTATTTGACTGATTCGACTCTTTACAAACTTCCCTCGTTTTCGTTTTACCTTTTCATTCTTGTTGTTTTTGTTCATCTTGTTTTTATTCATATATTGTAAATCATAAATCTTTATGTACTATACTGTCAAAGCGCAAATATAGAATGTAAAAAACAGTAATATCGACATAAATTCCACATTCGATAGGCTTACATACAAAAACAAAATAAGCATACGATCTTCAGTAGATTCAAAATAAGTGTTTAGTTTTCTTATACTGATTGTATGCAATAAATACCTGTATAAAATCTTATCTGTTGTTACTGTGATATTTTCCCTGATTTGCGTTTTCGGCCGATAATACCATTCTGTCGTTGGATCCAGATAGTTATAATTAATTGCGATATCGTGTGACCTCACTGTGCTGTTCTTTTTGTATGCATAAGGACAAAAAAGGGGGTATTTGCTGAAAATTAAAGATAATTACAAAATGACATGATTACATAGACAGTGAAGCTTATTACTGATATATAATCAGGTGGCTAGGCAACGTACAAAGCTAATTAAATATTGATATTTTGAAAATAACATGCCATGAGATTAAGATTTTAATAGATGCGTATTTTGTGAATAATTCCAGAACGATAAATTAGTTGAAGCAACAGCAAACCAAAACCTATTAATTAGAAACATACTTTTAGAGAACTCCAACGCGTCCCTCTGACTGGACACGTTCTTCATGATGAGACCAGCCTAACACGTTCCCACTCATCAACATAGAATACTCTTTAATGCGGGGTTCAGCCTAATATAGACTTACTTAAGCTGTGGTGAGGCCGGAACACACTCTATAGCTGGGATCAGCCTAAAACATAGCCTGTTAAATCTGGAATTAGCCCAGAATACCCTCAAATTCTGGAGTCAGTCTAGCACAGATTCTACTTAAACTTTGATCAGACCCTAATAGGTAATAATGCTGAGATCAGCCTAGAACAGTCTACTTAAACTGGGATCAGCCATGACAACACTTTAATGCTGGGATCAGACTAACACGGCTTAAACTTGATCTGGAATCATGCCCAATATATACGATCACGCTAACAAGCCTGACGCAGATTGGGATTCATCAGAGTCTTTACATTGTCCTTTCAGAATCTAGCCCATGAGTAGCCCACAGATACACAAACACACACAGAGCCAAATATTTTTATTTGTTTAAGAAGATATATGTGCAAAAAACTCATGCAACCTTTGTTTTATTATAGGACGTGTATTAAACCATTCTTTATACAAATCTGTAATTGTCTTGTGCTTGAATTGGTGCGTACTTTGTGATTAATATAAGAGCAACTAATTAGTACCAGAGATACCTTGAAGCATCTATGAACCTGATTCTAATAAATCTATTAATTATAAACATACTATTAGAGATAAATCGATCGAATCCATCTCAATGGAGGTTAAAAGGGATTTACTTACATTTAGTATTGGAATGCATGATAGTGAAATTGGCACCTCTATAACGCGGCCGCCCCTAGAATGTGGCGCCTCTGTAACGCGGCCTCCCCTAGAATGTGGCACATCTGGAAGAACCCAGATTCCCCTCGAAACTGGCCACATATTTTGGTTTGTGTCAATCAAATATTCTAATTATTCAGAAAAGCTTTATTATACTTGTCACCTTTTTAAAATGGTCAAATCGTTTGTCATAACTGTGTATAATTTTTATAATGTCCAGAAAGATCGTAATTTCACGTGCATCGTGAATATGGAGTTTGTGTTGAAAATCGCCTTTTGTATGTATATTTTTTATGACATATGAGCTATTTAACTTGTAGGAAGAAAAATTTTACTGTTTTGCAAATATTTACCGGAGCACTCAGAAAAGACTCCGTTCTAAAATCTTTTATCGCCTTGGCGTCAGTTAGGCTGTTTTACTGAGATTACCAACATAAAGAAATTTCATTGGTATTAAAAATATAGTGTTGAGGCATAATGTGTCTAGTCTGAAAAGGGGTCCAAATTACATCAAGGCATTTGAAAGAAGTTTCAATGTATGTATTTTCCGGGTTACTAACAAAAAGTGTTTTAATTTATGTGATAATAATTTTTGATATGCAGTTTTAATATATTCAATATGACAGTTTTTTATATATAGCAAATGCAAATGTGCACTCATTGACGCATACCTCCACAGCGTTCCTTTCAAACCTCTGCCGAAAATATGCTATTTTATGGCATCATGAAAAAGTGTTTGAATTTATAGGCGGCATTTATTTCTGATTTATTCTTCTCTAAGCAATATATTGATGGAATTTTTGTATTGCAAACGTGCTACATGCTGCAATAATTTCTCCTATTTTAAAGTCAAGCAACAATTTCTCTTTTTAGGACTCATGACCTTTCTCTCGTTTTGCTTCCATCAAAAAATATTTTTAGTAGCCATAAATTCTCACCTATAAACACCTGATTCAAGTGCGATAGCTGAGCCAAATATCAGAGAATCGAACTGAACATTATTCCTAACCAACATGTAAAAGAATTGATCTGTGAGAAAATCCAGGCTGCCATTCCCGTGGACCAGGTATTCGGACAGCAGATTGGCTGTAAGGATTGCCGGATCGGTATGCAAATTCCAAAGGCTGTGGTCAAAGTTTAGATAAAGGACTTCTTCAGTACCTCCCGAACAGGTACTCCTGCTCACAAGATAGACGTAATCTAAAGCTCTGTCGACTTCGTCCTTGGCGTCTTTGTTTCCTGAAGAAGGAGAATGGGAAGGGTTGAAAAGGACACACACACAAAAAAAGACCCATACAAACATTTATTAGAGACAAGTCCACATCTGATAAAATATTTTTCCTTATTTTTTTATTTCTTTCCTTCAACAAAGGAACTATCTTTTAGTGGGATATTCAAGTCTCTCTTTCAAAATCAACACGAGTTAAGCTATTAAATCTGACGAAGCAGCAACTTCTCAGATACATTTATAAGTTCAAATGAGCTTCTTACGATGAATAAAAACTGTCACGCATTACGTGAAATCACCTTTGATCTGTATGATGTCTTTAAAGTAATAAAGTTGGTTATCAAACCCCCAAAAAACTGTCACTGAACTTAATACCATAAAGAAGCTTACGTATCGCAATTACCTTCCGTTTTAATACATAGTAATATCACAGTGCGTCCGATGCACAGACAGGTATATATCCTAGACTGAAACGTTTCATAAGTAACAGCGAATTTGGAAATATAAAATACCATTGTAGCTGACCTCCAAATTTAACGACCAGATATGTCCAGTTGATTTCTCTTCGGTAACAAGAAAGCCTATCATTGGCTTATTTTCACGTTTACGGATTAAATACTGGCATCGATATTTTCATATTTTAATTATTTCTTCTTTCTTGTTTATGATATCAAGATTCCCATGTATGATAAATATAAAGAGGGTCAAATCATAAGACTGTATGAATATTTTGCTAGTAAATGTTCTATAAGTTTTAGCTCTAACTATATTCCTTGTAGAGCACCATATTGATTTTAGCTGACACTGTTACAATCTTTTAAATCCTGTATACAGGGTACGTGCATTTAAAACTACTGCAATTTTTCCAATCTAATAGGTGTAGAAAAGATATGCGAAATATCGAAAAGTTCAAAGAACAAAATAAGCATTAGATGAATGATGCTATCAAGACAATATATATGCTTTCCATGTAATCTAGTGTAAATGTCTCCTATATCTTAATGTGTAAGATCAAATGTATTAAATTTATAGAAATTTAGATATACTGAAATTGTCGTAAAGATCGCCTTTGAATTTAGTGGAAAATAAAAGGCTGCCATTAGCTAATGATTTTTAGGTAAAATTATAGACACAAGTACGATTCATCGAATCAGTAGTAAAGTCTGGTGATTCAGCAAGTCAATCCCGTCTTTTTTTTAATCATTGAGGATTATGATCTTTGCAAACCAGATATTATTGAGCAGTCTCAACATCTGGGAACAAAGCAAACACATCTCAATGAACACGGAAAGTAAAGCTTTTACAAATGTCGAATGCACGTTTTTATCAAGAGATAGCATATGATTTACAGAATGTTATTCTTGACACAGCAACAAATGAAAATTAAACGATATATGTAAGGTTTATAATTACATTTCTACCTGTGTTTATTGTAACTAGAAAGGAATAGTGATAAAATGCAAATACATGCCCTTTTAGGTGACAAGGACAAGGTCGAACCAACCCAACAGGCATTCGTCCCAAAAGAGGCAGATTTACCATGCTAAAATTTTATCTCGATAAAGCAAAGTCTGCAAAAATATTTTGAATAAATTGCGTTTGAAGTTGCCAGATATGCAATAGAAAGTTATATTGCAACTTGGATTTTATATATAGCAATAAAAACCATGGGTGGATGGGTGTATTGGTGGAGTTCCGATTTAAAATTAATATTTATCATGAAGCACAAATTAAGTACTTCCATAATGTTTCCTCAAACAAAATGTCATTGCAAACATTTAATTAATGACGATTCATGAAAATATTTACTTTGCAACGTATGGATGAATCAGCTAAGAGGGGAGAGTGTATAGACAATATATCGGAGATATCTAGTTCAAATCGCGTAGAATATTTTTAAGTAAACAATGCCAGCATTTCGTTAACTTGTTTTTGTTATCTGAACAAAAGCCTTCAATTGGTACATGTACCTCTTTGTCACATGGTCTGAAATGTAATATGTATGCAGTCGTGCAGGTGATTCTTCACTTTCAATATACTGTATTTGTCCTGTATTTAAATAGTAGTCCTGTGTGATTGCATATTTTATTTAGACTCCTATGAGACATTTAATAGCGTCAATCACTGGACGTTGTTTAAACAGTTCCTGGTCAATCAAATACCCGTCTACCTAGACGATACTCTACCAAACTGGTGTGGCAACCCAATGAAGTGACGCAGGGAGCTGTTATAATGCCATTGATATTTAATATATACATATTCAAAATAAATCGTAAGTTAGGACAGTGTCATGTTGAGCTACATTTGATACCAAATGCATTATTTCAGAACAATTTATGTTTTGCTGATGATATGTCCTTGATAAGACATTATATTGCATGTGTAAGGAAATTACTAGAAGATTTGTGAATATTACGAAGTTGATAATTATATCACATATGATACACAAACATCGGTAAGCATGGTTTTTCAGTAAATTTCTTTCAAATTAGCATCTGCTTCCTCTCTACTTCTTAAGGTCCATGATCTTGCATATGTCAAGAGTAACACTCATTTATGTCATATTTTAAAATTCAATTTGTCCGATGATCAATATGTAACGAGACATCTTTTACGAAAATTTAGAAATTGGCATTTGAATATCAAAATTAGATTGTTCAAATGATATTGCTGCACAACGTATTGCACACTTCTCTGAACAAATTTTAGCGAATGTATAAAATGAAAATTAATTATTGGTTATAAGAATATTCTTCGTTTACTATTAAGTATTTAAAGATTGAAAAGTGCCTCAACCATACGCGTAAACTATAATGTATTAAGTTTCTAAGAATGAAAGCAAAAATGTGTATTTTCAATTATGACAAGAATACGTAATTGTAATAACTCGACCTTGAAATCTCCGTGGTGCGATGATATTCATTTTAATTGTCGGATTACAGATAGATGGAACAGATTACTCTTTAAATGTCTTACATAATTTTGTTCTTAACAATGCAGGACACATTCTGTAGTTGTAAGATTCCTATGATATTCTGTGTTTAAAATACATCTCAATTTTAAGTTAGATGTACGGACCATTCTATATTTTAGCTAATAAGCTAGTTTTAACATTTATGAAATTCCGCAAGCCCATACGTCTATCGATTTTCCTTAATAAAACCGATGGGCACTTTCACAATCGTCAGAGTAGAACGCTAGACTAAAGAAAGAAAGATTTATTGGTGATAAAAATCGATTTTCATTGTTAGGTGTTACTTCGAAATTTTCCATGTGATATTTATCGCTTGTGGCCTATTAGGATTAAAACAAATCTTAGAAAGGCCCACAACGGTAAAACATATCTCCTCGATATCCTTTTTAAAAAATGGATTTTCATCGATGAAAATAGAAATATGAAACTTTTGGATATGACTGTTGCTGTGCTGAGGCAGGATCACGACGTAACTCAGTCACAGAACTGATATACTTAAATGTATAAGGGACTGTCTAATTCGTACTCAGCAGTTTTCTCGTCAGAAGCGTTTAAAAGGACGAAAACTCTTCGTTTAAACATTAATGTTTAGTTTTCACAGCAGCTTAAACGCTTCTCTCTCTCTCTCTCTCTCTCTCTCTCTCTCTCTCCACACACACACACACACACACACACACACACACACAAACAAACATGAACACTGCATACAGACGTGGTACTATGGAAAAAATTAATGGTCTCTGTTTCCGTTGTCCCGATTCAGATTTAATCTATTCATTTAAAATATGTACAAAACGACAAAAGTGTGGGAATCACAAACTATTATAACCGCTTTTTTCTTAGCGTTTATTTCAGTTGGAAGGTCGCCAAACTTTTTCTCAACACTAAACGTTCATTAAAGTTATATTAATACCTAATCGTGATCCCATGATGGCGTTAAAGGAAAGGAAATGGCTTCGTGCGTATATATATATATATACATACCACATACATTAAAAAATAACATGCATTTAAAGTGTTGGTATAAAGCAATTTGATATACCAATACTATTGGTATATCAAATTGTGATCCGCCCATGGCGCAATAATACGCATATATAATCACTCTCGCGAGCGTCTGCAGTTGATTCTAGATCAATGATCAATTTCCACACATTAGTCACTAGTGTCGTATGAAAAATAACGATGAAAAGTATTAATAATCCCCGTTTTCTAAATTAATTTAATATGGTACACATTTTCATCACAATCCTTTCTGCTTTCTGTTCTCCCCTCCCCTCTCATGCATAACGGACAAAC
The DNA here is from genome assembly GCA_016617855.1 of Megalonaias nervosa. Lineage (NCBI taxonomy): Eukaryota > Metazoa > Mollusca > Bivalvia > Unionida > Unionidae > Megalonaias > Megalonaias nervosa. Next base: position 9,308 of record JAECUM010037104.1, read on the forward strand.
TGAGCAGAAATGTTGAATGAGAGAGAAAAGGAATTTGGGCTGGATTAAAACCTTGAAATAGAAATTACACCAAGTAACCTACAAGAATATGGTTCGTCCTAACGATACGTGTGCACTTTCCTTGGGATTTATTTACAGTGTTTATCAATGATACAATGTTGCAAACCAGTAAATTCCTCGGTTACGTGGTACACATACTGTGATATATTTAATGTTATGTTGGGTTTTTCTTTTTGTTTTTTCTTAAACATACCATAATGTTCTAAAAAATCGATTATTATTATTTAAATATGAAAATGTCCAAAGCTCTCTCTCTCTCTCTCTCTCTCTCTCTCTCTCTCTCTCTCTCTCTCTCTCTCTCTCTCTCTCTCTCTCTCTCCCATCGTAGCAGGATACGGGCTAAAATCTATGAAATGGCGAACGTAGAGGATTTTCGTTTCTCATCCCACGATATCTCTGGACTTATGAATGATGGTAAAAGTTAAGTCAAACCGACCAAAGGATGAAAGAGAGAGAGAGAGACAGAGAGAGAGAGAGACAGAGACAGAGACAGACAGACAGACAGAGACAGACAGAGACAGAGACAGAGTTTTAAAGTCAAACCGACCAGAGAGAGAGAGAGTGAGAGAGAGAGAGTGTGTGTGTGTGTGTGTGTGTGTGTGTGTGTGGTCGGTTGTACGGTTGCTAAAGCAGAATATTGACTTAGATCGACTGTAAATATATTAAAATATTTTAATTACCTCTTGTTGGTTCGTCAGTTGGCTTAGTTTCTATTCCACATTAATTTCCATGCGCCGGTATCTGAATGGTGTAGCTATCCAAGTGTTGCTACTGCTCTACTTTTATCATTAAAACCATCTTTCATGTTTAAATCATAAGTGTGTATTATACTGAGTTAATCAATGTGGAGAAAAATAGAAACCAAGAAAAGAAAACAATCAACTTATCAATATGCAGAGGTGATTGTAAATAGCCACTAAGGCAGAGAACTACATTTTGTAGCGGACACACTCGGGGACGTGAGGAGTTCATTCACTAGGTCAATACACGGCTGCCTGTAGTAAATCTGAACTCCGTTCAAAGGGCAAATATATGTATTTGTATGTGGTATAAATAAAATATATGTGCAGTATGTACACTGTATCAATGATATACCACTCGTTGTATAAATTTTTCATTAAAAGGAAACTCAGCAAGCTTCGTTTCCTTTTAATGAAAAATTTATACATCTCGTGGTATATCATTGATACATCGTACATACTATACATATATTATATATATATATATATATATATATATATATATATATATATATATATATATATATATATATATATATATATATATATATATATGTGTGTGTGTGTGTGTGTGTGTGTGTGTGTGTGTGTGTGTGTGTTTAACTAACCCGAATGATAGAGTAAAATCAATTTTGAAAGGAAAGGGAATCATCGTCTCTATTATGTCAATATTTAAACTGTTAAGAAATGATATACGTCCGATAGGCTTAACCATCGAGCAATGTTACCTGATGTTACATGAGTAGGGCGTCATGCGGCTAATGCGATAATTTTGAGTAATGTCTTACGAATCAAAACCAATAAACGATCATGACACTGTAGTTGCATTTCTTGCAGCAATGTTACCCACAGTTAACATCTTTTTGGATATAGAAGCACGATTGCTTATGATCGTATTTTCAGGTGAATTTTCACCGTTGTCTAATATGTATTGATTCAGTATGTGTAATAATTGTCCCAATAATAAATTTTACATCAATCCCAGTAGGTCGTAACACGACTTTTGAAAAATACATATACTGTATTAAAACATTTATTTTCAATAAAATAGGTAGTTAATTTAAACTGAATGTTTAAAAATATAGCAAACATATATAGATTAAATTATTTACAGAGTCACAAATGCGTAATGATTTAATATTGACTTATGAAACGAGTTGAATAATGTCCAGCTTTTGCGGACCTTGGCGAGGAAAAGCAGGACAATATTCAAATAACTTGATAAATTTAATATTAAATCATTACTCATTTGAGATTCTGTTTATCACATAGTTTTATTTTAATGGAAATAGAGAGAAAGAAGTAGAAATAATTCAGATCATTCTCTCTCAGATATTGCACTTGTATTTGTTACTCGTAAAACATAGTCCCAGGCGCTAGTTGAATTTTAATAATACGCAGTTATATAATCAGTAACATGTTAAAGTGGGTTTTGTTACAAATTATAATTCAAAGAGCAACTGTCCTTCCAAATCAATATAATATTTTACACAGATCATTAGTTTTTTTAACTGGATCTATGTTTAAAACACCGATACAGTATGATGTTACATCGTTTACTCATGTTAAGGTTAGACGAACCATACAGTTTGTATACACATCGATTAGAATGTTTACAATGTTTTAACCTGAAATGTGTTAATTACACTACTGAGCATTCCAGTTTTTGGATATTCATATGAAGGGATGATTACTGGATGCAGAAATTCCAGATTTAATGTATGTATGTCAGGATATTAACATTATTTAATTTAGTATAGCACTATAGACATACACAAATTTTATTTAGAGTCGGAATTGCATCACAAAATAAGAAACATTAGCTCGTTGGAACTATTTTAGCATGAAAATAATGCTGTGGCTGGAGAAATTTCTGTCAGTTGGGAGACTGGCAAATATCAATATTCTTCTGTCAACAGAAGTGAGTTTATTTACTCCAATACGTCAACATTTAAATAACGCTTGTCATAGGTTGTGATCCTAATTACAGGACCCCCACCCCACATGTTGTCCACTGACCAATATCCTTAATTTATTTGTAACAATCCCCTTTGTGGTTAATTTGTTATATTCCGACAGACGTTACCTTTTTCCAATGCCCATTTTGGAAGTATGGCCGCCAAGATGTTGATAGTTACAATAAAATAAACAAGTTTCAGAAGGCGGGGTAAAACATTTCCAACAGTCTTAGCCAAACCGCAAAGATAATACTGCGCACTAATTTCATTGATTATTAGGAAAAACAGAATCATATAAAGCGAGTCCCTAGTCAAAGTGAATATGAACTGTATGTAAACGTCAGTATCGTCATCAGATAAGATTTTGTTTTCAAACACAATGTATATTAACTGAAATGGTTTTCCATTTAATTCCTATTAATGAATATTTGAAGAAATACTGAGTTGAAAACCACAGAAGAATAATATATTTAAAAAATACAAAACGTGAAGAGATAATGCAATGAAAACCAAAACACTTGACTGTATTGCGATAATATACGTTACGAATTGTTTTCATTTGCTTTGTATTATTATATAAAGAAGAGTATTGTATACACTTTGATTGGCATGGACGACAGCCTATTTCAATGCCGCGTCGAAGCAAAACAGCACTTTTCGATATCATTGCGTACATATGCTATTTTAAAATAAGACAAATCAGCCACATCTTCCAGTTTCTCATTGCAGATAAATTAGAGTACTTCCAGTGCTTTGATTCTAATGTATTTGTTTGCACAAAAACTCGACATATATATCTCCGCATTATTACTTTCCAACCTTTGCAGGTAGCTTTCTAGAAGTGAATTCATTTTGAAACCAACTTCCTTGTGTCTTTCTCTTGTTCACCGGAAATTTATTTGACATTATTGAATTTTCATGTGTATGGCTTTCAGAAATAAATGGACCGGTAAATGATCTTCATAAATATCCTAGATTCTTACCAGTTAGACATCAATAATTATTTGCTTTTGAGGTAAAATAAATGCACGAATTGCATGGATGTACTTGACAAATAATGTCGTGGATATGCAGTTTTTGTGGGATAACTGAATCGTTATTCAACAACACATTATATCGAAATGTACCAGAGAAGCATCATGCAATGTAATTTCACTCTCCGACGTAAAATCTGCTTAGTATTTTCAATCGAAATTCGAAAACAAATCTTGTTAATTACCCTAGGTTTTTTCGGTTGGAGGTCCGCCTGATGAACATTGCGTCAGAATCACACACACACACACACACACACACACACACACCAGTGATATGCAAGATGAGTTTATGATTTAAAGAAAGTGGCTCACAAGAGAACTCCTACCTCTCACGTTTGAAAAATGCTGATATGGGAGATTTGCTTGCTGAACAAGTTTGCATTCTTTTTGTTTCTCCTGCCTCCCCCCCCCCTTCCTTTTTTGGCTGAAAATCCGCCAACTTTGCATGATTCGTATGATTGTTTCTGGCTATCTAAGATGCCAGTCTAATCTAAATAGAGATCTCTGACATAATGGAAGTCGGAAAAAAAACGGGTTGATGGTCTGGTGACCTGTTTGAATTCCAGTTCCACTTATTTTAGTAGCCAATCAGATAAAGCGTTGCATTTCGTGTTGCATTTCGTGTTGCGCTGATAGTAACAAAATATTCTAAAGAAATATGATAGCTGTAATTTGATTGGTGAATCAAAAGGCCAACAGAACATGACTTCGTATCGCTGTTTGTCAGATCTATTTATAATAAGTAGATCTCGATTTTAATCAGATTGTCCCTATTGCTGTATTTTTCTCACAATGTTATGCCTTCATTGTTTTTCAATTCTGTCGGTTTAAACATATTCCCATGTGCTTTGCAAGAGCAAGGTGTTTTATCCAGCAAACTTAATGTTCATGGAAGCTGATAAAGTGTATCATTTCCGCTGCTTTGCGATACTCTTGTTTAATTTCACGTGTAATTAGGGCACTACGCCTGATAAATAATACTAAAGAAAAATGGATTCAGCAAGAGGTTATGCAGGTCACGTAAAAGAAAATGAATGGACTTCAGAGAGGACAATGGATCGAATCTGATTTTTACTCAAGATATGATGAACATTCAAACCAAATATCCTGCTCTAATTTAGCAAGCAGTGGCTGAAATCTCACCCTAATACGAACCCTTATTTCTCGCATGACAGTTCAAGTTCACCAAACGTTTCATTGCTGCGGATCAAAATGTTGTTTTGGTTATTTTCCAAGCTAAATGTTGTAACTCAAATGAATGGTAATCATTGAAATACCTGAATGGAAATGAAGTAATCGAGACACTATACGGTATGTAGACAAAATGTTTTCTTGATATGAACCTATGCATAGAATTATCTTCTACATTAGAGAGTGTCATTTTTGGGGGGGTGGGGGTGGTTACGCCTGTAACAGGTTACGTATGCCCCTTATATACAACTAAGACTACAACCCTACCACCAGCATAAACAACAACAAAGACAATGACGATAAAGACAGAACATGGTACTAAGAAATCGTACACTGATCAAATGTTGCAAGCTATTGTTATATATTCTCTCTCTCTCTCTCTCTCTCTCTCTCTCTCTCTCTCTCCTGTGAGCCGCGTTTTATGTCATGGATAGATGAAGATAAAACAACTCACCCTACTACTTCACCTCTATCAGAAACTAATACACGAACAAGTAATTATTGAAGATTTAACGTGGTTTTTCTAAGTCATGTGCGCACTCTATGTTCATTGTGTCTTGTCCATAGGAAGTCATAACTTGTGAAAACAAACCTAATCAATGCCTAGTGATATTTTCAATAAGGCAATACAAAATTGTGTAGCTACGAGCTGACACGATTCTCAGGCATATACATGAAAAGGACATTTGGATTAACAAAAGCAAGCATCCAAGATTTGCGTTTTAAGGGACAACTGATAACGACGCTTTTAAAATAAATAAAACAAACGCTTATGGCAAACAGCTCGTACAACATGGCATATGTGCCTGACTAGAATGAATATTTAATGTGTATGGAAATATATGCCTTCATTTCATTGAGCACTTTTAAAAATATGTCACATTAATTTCAAATATGATCTTCGATGGCCTGGGCTACGAATGTTGCCATGATGGATATAGTTGTGACGTCACATAGTCGCATCCGGCCTATTGCCGATACATTGCTGTTGCCATAAAGTTCGTTTGGAACAGTATAAAAAAGTCACACAGAACGATGATGATAAACTACGTACTAAATAATGAAGATGAATTCAGATAATCGAGATACATGAAGAAACAGTTTACAAGGCTGTCATATTTGTGCAATTCTTGATAGCCTACTACTTAGCAAATTGATTATGAATGATTCGCTTCGTAAACTCCAGCGTCTATCAAGATGCTCTGAGATACTGCTAAGGCACGTACTTTTTCGTATGAAGTCAAATTTTATCCAAATTATAATCAATATTTCTAATAACAAAGGTATAGACCATTACTGTTTTCACGAGTGAAGAGCTTAAAAATATTACAACATACTGTCTCGCAGAATGCGGGAAAGAAATCTCTTACGAAAGTGTTAAAAAACAGAAGTTCGGTAAATACCGATTGCATTTACACCATTTATATTGCACACAATACGCCTGTTACATATAGTTCGTTATCATATAAACTTGTTAAATAAGTTTTTATCTAATGCACGCGTTGATAAGATTTCTTCTTTACTATCTGTAAATCGCCTTCTCTTTGATATCTTGATTCAAAAGGTATTTGACATGAGATGTACGATTCACACAATAATACTCCTAATGAGTAGAGTGGTGAAAATTGTGAGTTTCCTCGAGGAGATTGTGTGTGCTCACTATTTTAAACTAATAGCTTGTGTAATTTACTAAAAATGAATAAAAGTAATCAAAACATCCCTTCCAGTGTATAAGGTTTTGAAAATGGAATGAAGATTTATATATGTGGGCAATCAAAGATGAAATTTATCACCAGAGAGAGATATTTTTGATATATTTTCTTAGAGCCATTGCCATTGAATGATATATATCTAAGAAACCAAAAATTAATGCGACATTTAATTGTAGAGAATGCTGATAATTCAGGACTCAGGAACCAAAGTGGGTAATGTAATCCACATCAGCTCTCCACATCAGCTCTCTGAAAGAAAAGTTATCTTGAAACTAATTACAGAATGGAACCTTTCCGTGAAGATCGGAAATTCATAGAACATGGTCGAATAATGGGGTCTGTGTGAATTTATGGAGGTGGACAAGTAAACGGTCTCTAGAGTATAGTAGTGTGTTTATTCACTATATTTATTTTATATTAGGTTGATCCAGGTGATAGGCAGATGTAGACCCAGTTAGTTATGTGCACCTTTCGAAGTTTATTTTGATGAATGAACATTTATTCCTCATTAAATGATCACAAGATGTATTATAAAGAACTAAAAGTCTGCAAAGATCTATATGCAGCCTAGTGATTTGTAAGTTGGTCCTCTGGGAACGGCACTTATTAATAGCTGTGGCAAATATGAAGTATTTCAAACCCTAAACATCATGACACCGCTTTCTTTCTGCTACAAGAGAATGGCGGCCGTTACTGTATGTAAAACTGGTAAATGAATGTTTGCTATTTAAAAAAAAAAAAAAACATAGACCAGCTGAATTGATGAAACTGCATAAATTCTTTAGAGTAATTCATTAAATTAAAAGTCAGTTAAAACGCTACGCGAAGTGTAGAAATAGGGAAATGGGGCAATTGAAGGGGAGGGGGTAACCATTAAAATTTCAACAAGAGTGTCGTTGTTGTCAACTATTCCTTCACACGAATATAGTCATTTCACATAATATACTTATGATATTAATATCATGACATGCGAACACAGCGTTATGCCGATACACGTACGCGGTTAAATATACTTTGTTTGCGTCTCATAATAAAATCTGCGGTAGCATAATTGGTAGAGCATCGGACTCAATATCCAAGGGTCGCGGATTCTAAAACCGCCTAGACAATCCCGGGTTGGCTACAAATATATTTTCCTTGGAAAATGAGCTTAGCTCCCATATCCTGGATTTGTTATAACCAATAATGAGTTAAAAGTGTCATTAGAACTAACAATAGTAACAAAACCTCTCTATTCAGGAAGCAACGTTGATTAGTGCAATGTATTGTAATGACAATAAAGGTAAAATATTTGTTTCCTATTTTAATTTTTAAGATTTTTTTTTCAATTTTAACTCTAACCCAATCCCCCAGCCCCGGTCCAAATTTCAATGGTATCAGCCTCTCCTATTATATACCTGTGTTTGATACCTGAGCTCTACATTACCCTTGGTTTTGTTTATTTACAAGGAAAGAACTGTTGACAAATTATTTAAATCTGGTCTGGACAAAGTAATTGCAAAACTGAACCTGGCTTCTGCATCATTTATTTATTTCACACATTATCGGTCTGAGGTACCCGTGGACATATTCCACATGTAGAACATGACATCGTCGCCCGAGTTTCTTCTAAGGGCCTTTACGCGACCTTTTAAATGGATATTACCAAAGTTTTTCTACTAGTGTGAACAAATATACATGTTTCTTACAATTCGATCTTATAACCAAAGATCCACTGCAATCTTCCCTTAGAGATTAATCCGTTTACTGCACGGAAAACATGTCACCAATACAAATCGCAGAATGAGGATTTCCGCACGTGTCCTGTGTGCATTTGGAAAGGTAAATATGCTAATTAGTAGTAGTCGCAATAGTAGCATACTGAAATATCTTTGTTTAATTAAGTGATTATTGTGATGTTGACGGGTTATGTATATAAACGAGAACAGATTAAATATAATGGTAATACCATTTTTCGATGAAAATAATACCATTTTGCAATGATCATGTCGAGTTGCAGGTCGTGTAATAACGAACGCAATCAATAACAGTGCATAGTATTATTTTTATAAATAAAAACATATATAATAGTCCTGATAAAAATAAATGAAGTTATATAAGCAATTCAGGTTGTGCATTATAATCAAAATACTTTAAACGAATTTTAAAAAGTATGCAAAAAGCTATGCGATGTTAATTAGCACAGAACATGAGGAACATTAAAAACTACGTAAATACTTATTTAGACATCAATGAATACGGTATATTTATCTTGATACCTCGATCATCCAAACTTAAATTATCCGGACCTTTTGCCTATGTGTTTATTTTGGCTTGCTGCTTTACGGCACAGCAACAAAAGCAGCTATAGTTCCCGTACCTCAGTCGGAACTGGATTGAGGCTATCTGTATTTCATGAACAGAGTAGGATGAGCATTTCCTGATTGCTCGGACATACATACATACACATACATACATACATACATACATACATACCAAATTTTAGTGATAGAGTTGACTCATAAATTTTAAAAAAGATTAAAAGGAAAATATAGACGGATAGATAAAATCAAACCTTTTTACAGGGGAACGTTGGTGAAATTGGAACTTCAAATACAAAACATAAAGAACCGGAACGCAAAATTTTTTCATTGATATGAACAAGCTGAAAATCTGCCAGAAATATTTTTTTCAATATAGATGCGGGTTGGGCGCGGGAAATTTTCATCTTGCCTTTTGTCTGTCTGTCTTTGCTATTTTCGAACGAACCAGATGAAAGTTCTGAACTTCCCATCACTGGAATAATGCTACATGTCATTCAAAAAGAAGGTAGTAACAAGGTCAATCGTGACAATACGTTTCCACTTCACGAGTAATATATTACATTATATCTACTCAAAAAACGTAGATATCCTCATATATCGTTTTTTAATTAACAGGTTGCATTGTTTTTAAACTTTTACACCTTTTGTTCATATTTCACATTCATGACCATATTATAATATTTTTTAAATGTTAATATTTAGCATCTCTCTGAATTACTTATTAAAGTCGATGTTGAAGTGGGCATTTGAGGTTGAAAAGTTAGCTGTATGTCGCTAACAGAACTCTTCCAAGGAGATAAAAGAGATTGCACGAGATCTCCTACACACCACAACCGAAACAAAAAGAGAAAGAAGTGGAGAGATTTGATTAGTCTTTGGAAAGGGTACTACGTTCTGGACTCTGAAACTACCAACAAAAAATATTACCATGGTAATTTTTAGAAACGATGTGCAGGCGATACACATCTTGCCACGAATCACGAGTACAAGATAAGGACTGTCTAATTAAAAATGATGCCAATTTAGCGTTAGTAGTTGTAAACTGGAGAAACATGTTTATGTGGAAACAAATTGGAAAGGAAGAAAAATGCTAGACTGTACTAATCATTAAAAGAGCATGAGTAATTTACTGCTCCTTAAATAAAATGGTTGGTAAAGGCTATAAATATTTGAGAAAATGGAGTGGTGGGTGTCATTCACTTATACAAGTCGACTGGAATTTTAATTTTTGCCAGCCATTCGTTAATTTGAAGATATTCATATATTAAGTTGTTATCGATCTGTAGTACCGTGAACAATCCCCGGATGTAAAAGTGTGACGTCATCGTCATATTTTATTATAACGCTCATTCAACAAATATTTGAATGTGAGGTCAAGCGCTATCCAAACGTCTTTATTGGGTGCTTTCGGTTTCATTTTTCCATCTTAGTGAATACGCATTAAACGTATACTTAAAATGCAATATTAATCTACCTCATTAGCCCATTGATTTCTATGTTGTTGTCATAAGGTTACGCAAACAGGTAAACACAATACATAGGGTCTAAATATAATAAAATCTCCAACACAGATTCTTCAGTATCACCTATAATCTGCTGTTACATTTTGATGATAAATGTGTGGCAGTCATTGTAACCTGGAATAAAATCTGTGGAACAGTCGCCAAATCGGACAGAAATGAATGCACGCTAATCTTTCTCTGAGGCAAAATACATCTGTGCTAATTAACAGGAAGCCTACATAGTGATAATACATTTATATCAAATTCTCTTATGTATGTTCACACATAGTACTGGATTAGGTGAATTATGGCTGCATATACGGTATTTAATATGCATGCCAACTTTTTGAAAAAAAAGATAAATCCTGCATAGATTAAATCCATCTCGCAAATATTAGTCATTATACAGGTAGTAGCTTGTGGCAAAGATCTGCTATTATATCAATCAACGCTATACATAAGGACACCCTCCATGGATTTCGGTTTTGTTTTTCTATTAAGGTCCTTCTACAAAATCACGAAATGATAGCTTGCTATCCAATTGAGACACTTCATTTTTGTACATTAAATATTTAGAAATATCAAAATTCTTGGATCTTCAGCTTTCAAATGGGAATGAAAGAAGAATAAAGTAACACAAAAACCAATGCAAACAAGAAGAAGGTTTTATTTTCATTTCAGCATAATTAAGTGACATACATCATTAATTACTGAAACACTTGCCTGATACAGCTGTCAATAGACTATTAAACATCTTCAATAAAATTTGGGAAACTGGCGACTTCCAGCTATCATGGCCAGATGCATCAGTGATACCGGTACCCGTGTCTGGCAAGGAACATACTGACCGTTGAAACTGTTGTCCAGTAACCCTAGCAAGTTGCATTTGCAAAACCATGGAAAGAATTATCAATGACATACACCTCTAGCATCTTGAAGCCAACTAACTGTTATCAGTCTTTCGATGTGGGATTAAACCAGAGAGGCACAACTGACCAACTAATCAGTCTTGAAGCATTTATTAGAGAAGCTTTCATAAAGAAACAACATACAATAGCTATATTTGGGGTTTTTTATTTGGAGAATTTTTGTTACATCACATGGAAGTACGTTATAATGTATGTCCTATTCAACTTTGGTTAAAAGATCTCCTGGTCATATTTAATTTGAAATTTGAGAACAAAGTAGGATTTTCAGACTTAAGAAATTAATCAACCGTTTTAAAGGCTATCCTCAGTAGATGGATGTACCTCGAGGCAGCAAATTGCCAGTCACCCTTTTCAACATCAAACTTGACAACACGGTCACATGACTTAATACAGGAACCGACTACCATTGTACGCCTACCATATTTAGATCTTGTATGAACTGTATATCAAAATACTGTTGAACGTCAACAGTATACATACTTTTGATAGAGTTCATTAATGGTCAGAAACAAATGTTGTCAAATGTTCGAAATCTAAATCTCTTTGTATGCACTCTGCTGATTAGATTGCATAACATTCATAATGACCCAAACTCTATATTAACGGGGGCGGGGGGAGGGGGCAGAGTGCTCTATGGTGCTCGCCTTTACAGATCAAATGTCAAAAAACCCTGAATTTAATGAGAAAAGCATGACAACACAGACTGAGTAACATACCAGAAGGTCTAACTATACCAGACTTAGGTAAAATGTAAACTTTTGATATATGATCTATATCTGTCACCTTGCAAATCTTACCTAATGTGATGGATCCAATGCACATTCGCGTACTTAGGCTTTGTCTGAAGAATTTACAATTTCCCCTACAGAAATCCTCTATGTTGAGGCAAATGAAACATCGCTTTATCACAACTCATCTAATCCATCTAATCTTGCATACGATGTAGTCTTTAGGTCCAAATGCCAAATATTGGATGATCGGAAAGTAATTTTCATTGCAGCGTTCGACCAACCAATTTGTCATCATTTAGAAGCAACAGAAAATTAGTTTATTGCAAAACTCTCACCTACCTTATTACCACCTTTGTTACAAATTACCCAAAAATAAATTTAAAAAATAAATAAAATAAAAAGGCATATTTTACATTAAAACAAGTGACCAACCAATCCTCTAATTTGCCAGAACAGATTAAATGAAATCAGAGAGTTCTGCCGTGGTCATTCCCTTTATGCTAACCGTTCAGAAGATGGAATCATGGATGAGGCACCCATTTTTAGACCGATTACCGGGTAAAGCCATTGTTTGTACCTTAGAAATTACAGACATATTCAAATCTTTATACACCGTCTCAAAAACGTTTTTTCATCAAAAATAAATTGTTTTCCGACCCTCTTTCCGCACTGAAATCAGTGCAAAACTTAAATTTGGGAACCCTTTAATATCGCATATCAGAGAGGAACATGATCCGCTTATAAACTTGGAAAACGTATTCTGCACTGTTGGCTCTTTTGTCGCATTGGTAGTGAGGCTAATAAAAGAGCAAATAAAGAGGTAAAAAAAAACTGTCCTGTAATCCAACGTTTCGAACTTGAAGTAACTATACAGTGACTTCAAACATTATATAAATCCGCATGTTCTTTATAACTGGCAAACTATGTTGAATGAAAACCCCACAAACTAGCTTTGGAACAGCAAACCCATCATTTGGGGCGTATCATTCCTACATAGAACAAATGGCAGACATGAGGTGGTATTGTGCACACCTTGCCAGTGTCCTCTGACATCGGAATACTTTCTTGTGGAATGTAACTACTTTCACCAAGAAAGACCGGCTTTATTGATGTGATCTCAGTTAGAAAGATTTATAAAGGAATAAAATATTTTTCTGATCACGTACCACCAGATAAAATCTTGAATTTTTCAAAAGAATGTGCTTCCTACAGGAAATTTGGACCCATCTGTTTTGGAATTTATATTTGTTACCTTTATCTTGTTTTAGCTATTTAAAACTTCTTAACAAATGTATTCGATTTTGACTCTATTTATTCCGGATCTTAATTTGTAACCTTTTTTTTGTAGTTTATATACCTTTAATAAAAGAATTTGTTATGTTTTGCTAAAAGTAAACACAAAACATTGGTCTAACTACTTTAATGGCTAGATTACAACTGACTTAAACAGTGAAAACCACGCACACTAGTTTCTCACGCTAATGTTATCATAAGGCATATAGGGTTACAACTGAATGAGAGTCAGGAGCTGACCTTAGGTGACCTGTAACTGTCAGACCATTTGTAGCAACAGAATGTTGGAGAAAACCATAGCTCCAGCCATCGTTGTGGTTATATCTTCAATTGTAGGAAGTTCATAATGCTCTCGCTTGATAGCTTGATTCAGATTTCTCGGATCTAGACAAATTCTTAGTTTTCCCGACTTGGGTTTTTCAACAACTACTAATGAACTGACCCATTCTGTTGGTTCATCTACTTTCCGTATTACATTTTTACGTTCTACCTACCTTTTGCATATAATTTGCCACATTTACCACAGCTTAATAATCAGGAGTCTGATTTCATATATAACATTTCCGCTTCTTTGGTTGTGCCATTTTCTTTTCTTTTTTCTTCATTTTCACACCATGAACTTCTGATGCAGCTGCTTCATTTTGCATACTTTGAATCTGCTTTTTGGATTTTTCGTCTGCTCTGCAGATAGCTAGTGCTTTTTGTAATGTCAGTTGATCTTCTCGTAAAAGTCTTTCTTTTACTTTTTCAGAATTAGTCCCACAGGCAATTCTATCTCTAATCATTTCATCCTGTAGATTTTCAAATCTGCAGTTCTTTGCAATCAATTTAAGTTCAGTTACATATTGTTCAATGGTTTCAATCGTTTCATTCTTTTGCTGGATTCTTGTATTGAATCTATGCCTTTCTACTGTAATGTTCTGCTTCGGACTGCAATAATCCTCAAACATTTTCATCAGTGGACCAATTGTTTTCAGCTTCATTGGCCTCCAAATGTAAATGTGTTGTAAATGTCTCAACCATCCTGACCAATAATGTATAGGAAAGCACTGAATTTTTCTTTGTCTTCTTTATCTGCAAGCGCAATATCTAAGTAAAACTGCATAGTCTGCTTCCATCCCCTCCATGTTTCTGCTAGATGCTGGGAAATTAAAGTCCATTTCAGGTGGCTGATTGAGTTTTTCCATGATGCCACAATTAACACATAAACTTGTGTATCCAAATTTCAGTATTGTTATGGAGATATATTTCTTAATGGCATAAATCCAACTTATTCTAAAACTTTCACTTCTGACACCATGTTATGTTTTGCTAAATAACACAAAACATGGTTTGGTCTAACTGCATTAATGGCTAGATTACAACTGACTTAAACAGTGAAAACCAGGCACACTAGTTTCTCACGCTAATGTTATCATAAGGCATATAGGGTTACAACTGAGTGAGAGTCAGGAGCTGACCTTAGGTGACCAGTAACTGTCAGACCATTTGTAGCAACAGAATGTTAATACCGTATATTACCACAGAATTTTAACATATTATCTTTTATCGTTTAGAAGTCTACATTTATTTGAAAGATTGTTTCTTCTTATAAATACTGAGCAATTAATACCTTAACACTTTGAGAGCTTAACATTTAACATGCACTATATAGCAAGTATTGTGCTGACATGCCTTTAAAACCTATGCACATATATTACATCGCAAATAGGAAACAGTATCAAAACGAGATTTTTCTTTAAAGTCCGTGTGTGTGTGTGTGTGTGTGTGTGTGTGTGAGAGAGAGAGAGAGAGAGAGAGAGAGAGAGAGAGGTTTAAGGTACACAAGCTCAGTCCTGTCTATACAGCCCGACACTAGTATCGCTATTTAAAAAATCAAAAGATAAATAACTGCTAAATTTGGGAGGTATTCCAAACGAAAGTGAACGAAAACTCGTAAAAGATTATAGACAAAAGGTAAAAATTTTAAAATTCATTATGAGGTATATAAAGCAGATGATAAAGGTAAATTTGATAAAATCCATAAAACATAGAGTTGAAATGTTCAAAATCCTTACCTTGTATGTGAATAAGTGACGGGGTTATCAAAATTATGAAGACTGTGTCAAAATACACCTTTTTCCAATGCATTCCCAGTCGTACTGGTTTCAATGTCGTTTAAAAAAAATATAAAAATCTGTAAAGGAGAATATATTTGGCAGCACAGCAAGATATGTTTTAAACCGATGAACCCATTTCGCTCGAGTTGCTATTTGATAATACAATCAATATCGTAAACCAGTTCCTCAGTGCTCCTCAATCACGCTTGTTAACGGCTGCTGATAAATGGCTTGTATGTCAATATTTCATTGTTATTATCTATCTGATCTCTTTCTCCAGATGCAATGAGTGAAAAAGATCGTGATGGAAAGTCTCAAAGAAAAGCTCTAGTTTTAATATTCAGCAGTTGAGAGAATTCCAAAAAGCAGTACATTTAATTTACGGTATTGTTAGTGATGTCAACCTCAACATTAATTAACTTAACGTCGTTCTAATTGCCACCTCTTCCGTCTAACTAATTCGGGTTGAATGAAGCAGAGACTTTTACAGGTTCTTTAGAAATATTTGACATATTACCGGAAGGTGTAGGCCTCCAGGTGATGGTAACGGCCACGGAGAAAGACAGCTACGGCCTATGCAACCTAAACCCCATCGCAGGCAATCGCACACCAGAGTCACTAGTAATCAATGGCAGTTTGTCTGAACGTGAGGTAGACCTAAATTATACTTGTACTCTTTACAGACTTATTTAATTAAAAAAAACTTCGAGTCGTGACCAACATATGAGAAACAGGTGTAATGTCAGCAAGAATAAAACGGATACTCTTAGAAAAATAATTTTGTTTACAATGACAAAATTCCCATAGCAAAAGAATTAAGATCAGGGGGTAACGGGATATTTTTTGATTTGTAATTTTTTGCAGTTTTTTGTGATAAAGTTATATATATATATATATATAAGTCATCAGTACACACCTGACTTTTTCCTTAAAAAATATCTTTCAAGTAAGTCGATGAACACGTAGTCTCTGTACACAGTTGCAAGAGAGGTTCCCTAAGTTTCGTTTTAAGATAAGTGAATGGAGATGAGAAATGCTCACTCAAGTCTTTACACCACTTTTTCAAATTCTTCTCTTCTGACATGAACGTTCACGCCTCTTCCAGGTACTCTTCCATCTTGACTTTTAAACTCAGTACCAAACATTTGACTTGGTGTTTCTGACAAGGAAAATTGATTCGACATCCATAGTAATGTTCTCTGCCTAGGTCTGTAATTTTTCTAGCCAAGTCGCGAGCAAAACAGAAGACTAAATGTTTTTCTTGTTCTGGCCATCTTGATATATTGACTGTATATTGACTGTATATCTTCTTGTTCAGGTGAGTTCTGTGACCGAGGTGGTTTTTTATCTACTGAATAGAAAACATCCTTATTTCCATATGTTCTTCGTGTTCATCTTTCTTCGAGATGTCTAGGATTACTAGTCTGAAACTGTTGATTTCATGGGTATTGTCAAATTCTGCATTCAAAACGACGTTCATCGTGTTCAGCAGAACTACTGCAAACTGATGTCAGACACAAAGTTGGCCCGATTTTTTATGGTGGAAGTGTCTTCATCGCTGCGTTGGTATGGAATGAAATCAAATCTCCACAAAACATAACCTCCTACAAAATCGCCTTTCGAAATACTGTGGCTGATGTTGGTACCTAACTGCCATGTGGCTTCTAATAGTGTCAAGAAATCTTTTAAGAACTTTTTCTTGGTTAGGTTCAAATGGTCTGGCACACAACGTCTGATCACCTCGGGTGACTTCTTGGACACGTTGAAGTGTTGGAACTCAAAAGGATTTTGATCGATGGCTTAGTTGAGGGCCGCATTGTTGACGACGCCAATCAGCAAACATTTTCGTAGCCGACCGTGTAAAACATGATCTTCGATACTGTATCGGAGTCCAGAGGCAATGGTGAATTTTTTCACTTCCATTCGTCGTAGAGGATACTTGGCTGTCGTTCTGCTGAGAGCTTGACAGACTTCGTTTCCCACATTAGGTAAGACGTCCCATGACGCACGTAAAGCCTGGCTTCTTGGATGTTCATTTTATTCTCGTTAGTATTAAATATCATATGAAACAATATATTTCTTCGATTCAATCTCAGGCATACATCCATTACATCCAATCCATTTAACAAATTTTATCCGTCATGCTAACCACATGCTGAAAAGCAAACGATTGATCATTTTGATATTCGTTTCCAGCATTGCGATGTGCAATCAACGCTGTGCCATAGAACTTGTCCTGCTTGTCAGGTTTACAAACCACGGAGGCATCCATTTGCCTGTTCTTGGCTACTTTTCCGTACGTCAAGAGATTTTCCAAGTATGCTCGGTAAGGGTAATTATCCATGCTGCTGTTGATTACTTTTAATTACTAATCCACTTCGATGGACAAACGAATGCATGAAATATTTGACTGGAGCTACTCTGATATCCGCATTGGATTGGTGTTGTACACTTTGTGAGCTTTGACTTTCAGGTGCAAGTAACTGTTATTCAGATCGATGTAATCTTCGACTTGTCTTTTGATTTTAAATTCGATAGTTCTTAGGCAAGTAAAGACGACAGAGCGTGAAATTTTACACATTTGAATTCTGACTTGGAACATTGGCAAGAATCTCGATGCATCATTTTCCGTTCTTTCAGTCAGTTTGTTTTCCGTGGAGTTTTAACGTAGCTTTAACAAATTTAATCAGTGTGGCCGGTTATAGTGTTGTCTAGCATTAGGGCGATCATGCCTCAGACATGTAGCATCATGTCCCATCCAGTCATATTATCCTGACACCACGTCGACCAGTCCTAACACTAACCTCTTAGTGCTGAGCGCCAAGCGAGGAAGCTGCTAGTACCATTTTTATATGTCTTTGGAATGACTCGTTCGAACCCGCCAGCTCCCACATCCGAGGCGGACGTTGAAAACACCTAAACCACCGGAGTGGTCCTTTCAGTTAGTAGTAAAACACGTCCAATTCTCTGACAACTCCTGTTCTTCTTTTCTTATTCTTTTTCTGAATGTGTTCATGAGAGCTGGAGGGTTCTCAACGTTTCTTTCTGCCTCATCCTTGCGTAGAGGAAGAAGTAATGCCTTGGTCAGCATTATGAAGAGAATATATTTTTCATGCTTTCATGAAGGCTTCTTTAGGACTTTGTTGCTATTGAGAAATCTGCATCTTTTAAGGCATTCATAGAACTAAATAATTTGTCCAAGATCTCCTTTTATATTATTATTCACAGTGTCAACATACGATTTACTAACAGGAAGACAATAAGATGTAGAAATTCTCGACGAACGTGATACATGTTTCCTCCTTCATCCTAAACAGCGATGGCAGACTCCACTTTTAAAGGAATGACTCTTAGCAACGGAGAAGCTGTTTTACACGACGTTGTGCTCGACGACATCAGCATACATAAACATCAAATTTAGTCCTTCTTTCAATTCCATAGGGAAGCGAAGATACTTCTTGAATCGACTGTTGTTGTGAATGTCTCTTATACATACGAGAGAGGTATATCCACGCAGAATTGCAAACAAACCCGGTATAGAAAGTGCTGGCCCTCATTTTGGTCTCAGAAACAAATCCATTTTAAGACGATGAGAAATGCATGGCATTCGATTTGTACACTTGGAAGTTTTCTCTATCCCTTTCCAAAATTGATCGTTGAAAATAGCTGCGATCGTTTCGACAAGGTATCGAGTATTCAAATAATATTCTGTATGAATTCTCATGGTACAGATGGTCATTTGAGGATATGTTGGTGTTGCTTTTTTGAATTCGTAGTAGTCGGGATCATTTTTGTCCAACTGTTCTTGAACTTGTTCTTCCATGATATCGACGACAAAAGTATTTTGACTTTCGCTGATATTAAATGATTTTAGATGGATGAATCATATCTACCAAAGCTACGTCCCATTACGTTTCATGATCCAGTTCTATGGATTAAGGTAATTTGGCTGTGGAACAGTATAAAGTGTTGTTGGGAAACACATCCATATAACTATCACTAGGTAATGCCAAATAAAATTGCTTACTCATAGTTCGATGGTTCTGGTTTCCGATGAGTCACTCGTGATCAAAGGAGATTTAATGCTCCTCAAGAGGACTGTTACTGTGATTGGAATATTGTTGACTATAGTTGGCAGCAAGGCTACCGATGTTGTTGATGTTGTTACCGTCGATTAATTGGGAAGAAGATAACCAAATACAATACAACAGCTAAGTAAAATCGTCCTTAAATGTTTATCTCCTAGGTGCCAACTCATATTTACTGTGGTTGCTCGGATGCCACCATCTACCACAAAGATTCTGCGATTTGACCACAAAACACCCTCAAGGATTGTTCTGATATTCTTGAATGACAAAATCTGAAAAGAAGAAGTAACTGCTGTGTTTAACGGCATGGTGGTCCCTTCTATTTGCTTTTACAGTCTGTGTCTGGTAAAGTTGCTATCTAAGAATCGAAACTAGGCGGATATCCTTCCCAACGAACTTTCACTTCTTGAAGTCAACGTTTGCCCACTTTACGTGTCCTTCGATCGTGATAGCTTTCGATGTCGTACATGACCTTTTTCTTTCTCATTCGTCGTACCTAGGACAAGTATTGAAGTTCCTTTTAACACCTCTATATTCATATATTCTAATTTATAGAAAGGAGAATCAGGTCATTGCACATGTCCAGTGACACGAAGCAATCTGTTTGGTCTTTTCAATGTGAATTCAATCTCCCAATACCAGTTTTAATACTTTCTTTATTGTGGTTGGTGACGTTCCAAGCAACCTGTCAAACTCCATCACTTCGTTTTCAGGTGTCACTTCTTCAGGTGCACCTCAACTGCTACGATTGTATGATTGATTGAGAACTTTGGCTACGCATGTTAACACGTCGATGTATTTGAGAGTGTGTTGATATGTAAAATGTTTTCACATTTGTTCTTTCATAATTCTTTTACACAACCTTTTGTTTCATGAACTTCAGTGGGGAAAAAATGAATTTGTCAATGTTGATTTGTTATAAGTTTGATTCAGAAATTCTGCGCGTTTGTCTATTTTTCATAGCAGATGACGTCAGCCAGGTTGTTTTAAAATCTTGTAGTAAACGCTAGGTATAAGTTTGCCCATTATTGGGTTTGCTGGTCCTCAATACATCAACAAATGTTCGATACTACTCTTATGTTGTTTGTGAAGTGTTGGTTTGGATTCCGACGATGCTTGACGTGTCCGACAAGCAATAGTGAGTAGGAGTAGTCATCGGTTTTTGTTACTTTTTTCTTGATTTCTGTTTCGCTTCTGTCTTCCTTTATCAGTCTGTTGTAGAACCTGTCGATATCATCTTTTTGACCCAATTTTTTATTTCTGCTCGTCTGTGAGAAGGGAAAGGTGTCAGCAAGGAGGCCGTCGACATACTAGGTATTTGAAACACTTCTCATGTTTTATCCTCTTCTATCCCTTTGGTTGTGTGTGTGTGTGTGTGTGTGTCATTCTCTTGTTTGCTTTTTATTTATCTTCGTTTTTCGTGATAATCTTAATATCTCTCAGAATAGTTTTAGCTGCAACGACTAACGGTTTGTGGTGAAACATTCTGTTTCTGACAAATCGGTTCGATCCATCAACGATTGTAATTCTTGTTGTAAGTGTGACATGTGGGTGCGATTAGGATTAGGAGATAAATGGAGTGTCAATGAAGCGTGTGCCTTTTGTTTTCTTCCTTATCATCATCTCATTATTACTCCTGAAATAGGTCCAGCAATCGATCCTAACAAAGGAGCAGCCACCTTTAACAATGGTCCTATCAGCAAGATTAGAAATCTTCCTGTTGGACGAGCATTGTTGTTTTCCATTTGGCGAAGAACTTTCCGATGTTTTCCTAAACGCTGTTTCTGTATATTGAACAAAGGCAACGTTACTTTCTAAACGTTCAGTCAACAAGCACACAACGTATCGATGATTTCTTTGCTTTTCGAGTGATTTGTTGTTGTTTTTTTAGGAGCATTGGAGGATAGGATTTCGTCAGTACTGATAAAACATTCCAATCTTTATCTGAAGGAACTAGGAGTCCCTTTTTGTTTCCCTTTTCTGGAAGACGGTTTTTTCTTGGGTAGAAGATGTGTGCACTTCATGATAAGACGTTTGTTGCAGTAGCAAAAGCACTAAAGTGAATATTATCCCACACTTATTCCTTTTTCATATTGGGATTTGTATCCACTGACAGCCGGCACGTAACATCAACTTCACCATCTATACCACTCGACCATGGGGAGTTTTCATTGGACTATCCATAGATAGGTACACGAGCACCATCATTTTTGCCAGTAAAGCAGAGAGGATGCTGCATTGCTTTTGATAGCAGAAAAGCTGTTGCATGGCTAACGTCGCAGGGTACGGCATCACGATGGTTTCATGACACAACATCGCACTCCAGTACATTGAACTTCGAGTCCATAATTGCCCCCCCCCCCCCTCAGTTGCTGTATCAAATTCGTCATTATCGGTGAAAGTTTCTTATACTTAAAATTTAACTTGATATCAGTGCGTCATACACCTGTTTACAGTATTGAATTAATTTTTGTATGTCAGCGCTTGCATTAGCAATGATTTTTCTGTCTTGGAACTCTCACCTTTCTTATACTGGTGTTCGGTGGGTACGTAAGGTGTGGAAGTCGCATTCGTTTCTGGAAGACGATTTGATATACTTTTCCACGTATAGACTGACAATGTAGTGATTTTGCAAACGTGCAATTTTGTGAGGATAAAATGTTTTCTCGCGAAAGTCTTGATCCAGTCCTGACTTAAAGACCTCTTTAACACGCAAAAGTTGACCGCTTGACTCAAACGATATTAAGTGTTAGTCCTCTGACTTTGTGTATGGTGTTCATGTTGGTCTATGTATTGGTAAACTTAATTTTTGGGGCTAACACTAGCAATACTCACAAGAGTGTCTTCTGGGTGTGTCTTCGATGTCTGGGCGATAGCTAGCGGAGCGACTGATGTACATACAACTATCAGTTTCAAAGCAAGAACTCGATCTCCGAAAGGTTTCAAGACAGTGTACAGTTTTACACGGGCAATGGCTGTCAAATTACTATGCAATGATGACATTTTCAAAACTCGTCCTGTGGGTATGTGTGCAAACTCTGCTACTTCTTAGTAATTCACTAAGATTAAATCTTCACGTAGTATCCCCAAGTGTCTTAGATTTTTCCTTTGTCGTCGACGACTTCAAAGTAACGACTTGGTTTTACCAAGTTTTCCGTTTTTGGCAATATCGGATGTTAAGCCAGTCCCCCCCCCAAAAAAAAACCCAATTCAAAATGACTTCCACAGAAGATCGTATTGTTTTGTTCTAAGTATCAGTACAGTTCTTTGAACGTCTCTTTGTCTTTTCAAAACTGATACAAAGAAGGATAGTTGCTATCTTGCTAGCTTCAGTTTTAGGAACTAATTCATTTGTATCGTTGTCCAATCTGCATTATTCTGTGGAAGGTCAAAGGTTCAAACGAGTGTAGTTGGTACCATGCGTAGAATGCTTCTAGTTGTTCTGTGTGCATGCGGTCAGAGTTGTGAGAGATAATTTCAGGCAAATGTGGGATCACAACGTGCTGATTAGCTTTCTTACTGAAAAAACGTGGAAAATAGCCTTTTGCCATTCCTGTTATTCCAATCGTTTTCGTTTGGCAAACTCGGTACCTTGTTCTGAATAATATTTCAAAAGAAAATCTGCCTCATATCCTGAGTAATTGCGAGAAATAACTGTAGAGTATCGATGAAAGTTCCCGTGACGCTGTGTTTCGTCATGATTGTTAATCTGAACAGTACTGCGTTTGGTACTGCGACTTTCGTCCACCAATAAAACGTTTCTGTGTTATCCGCTACCTCTGGGAGGTGAAACGTGTGTCATGCGAAGAATGCGTTTTCCATCGGTCACATCAGACTCTTCATTGGGTTGTTGAAAGTTTTGAATTTTGTCGATAATTTTCAAAGGTGATACTTCTGCTGGTGTAATAAACTCGATCCAGATCTGTAATTAAGGCGTCTGATTTCTCAAACATGAACGCTTGCAGTTACGTGTAAGCTGTCATTATAAACGTTCCGGAAGTCACTTTTTGGGTCTTTTGAGCTACAGAATGAATTTCTGTCTTAGCTGATCTTGACCCTCTTGGTCGTGTGGTAGAGGTATAAGGTACTGGTTCAGGCTTACTCATGTCCTCTTCACAATGACTGTCATGTACTTGTGCTAACACTTCACGTAGCGTACGAGGCAATACCGAAAGTCGTCATCTCTTGGCTTCTTCCAATTTCTTCTTATCAGGGTGTAATCGTTTCATCTTGATTCATACATTTGATTTGACTAAGATGTACACGCTCTCTTCCTATATATACAGCTTTTCAACTTTAGAGAATACATTCATTCAGCTTTCAGCAAATTGTGACAATGGAGAAAACAAATTAATAACAAAATACATTCTGTTGCACGGTGTGGTAAAGAAAAAACCAGAAACATTCTGCATTTATAAAAAAAACGATTGAAATAAAAATTGACATATCATTAGAAATTACATGTATTCAACAATATTTACACTGGACTGAACAAAGATAATCTCAGAAATATATGCATTAGAGACTGATAAGCCAAAATAAAAAAATGTCAGGAAGAGAAATGCATTTTAAAATTGCTAACACTAAACCTTTGTCACAATTGCAAAGGAAGAATGATTTAATCAACAACAAGACTACAAATATAGAGTACAACAACAAAACAAAACACAAAAAGATAAAGTATAGCAATGATATATAATGATGAAAACAAAATAGCAGCTATTAAAACAAAAAAGTAAACAACTGCATGGCCATACTTTTCACTCTCAAAAATGAGTTTACGAATGGAATAGTACAACCAAAAATAGATTCAAAAGATTGTGTGGCTGATTCTATCAGTAGTGTAAATGGGGATAGCTTGACAAATTAGATTAAAGCATGAAAGAAGTAAGGTCTGATTTTAATTATACGGACCAAAGGTTTCCTACTAAAGCAGATACACACAAAAGTATATTAAAGACGGGAATGGGTAAAACAAATCTTTCGTTTCTTATTTGACTGGATGAATTACAAAATTAAATTGATAATAACAAAAAGAAGTTTGCGGAGACAACAAAGGTTATTGGTCTGGATCCGTATTGCTTTACAGCTTTCACATGGCATCAAGTCAGAAGAATCTAGAAGGTATAGTGTTATGAGTGGACGATAAATGATTAATTTTGAAGAGTTACAAACCCACCATTAGACTGAAATCATACACAAACATAAAAAAGGATTGTATCATGTTTTACGTCAAAAAATTATATCTCAGATTTTAGTTCATATTTATGGATTTAAATAACCTCTATTATGTTTTGCTGAACACACAATAGATACTTAGAGTCAATATGTAATTCAATTTATAAAAAACCCTCCACAAAATTATATACATTTTTGTCAACTTATATGCTGAACTAGCAATTACATACTTGCTGGGCTTTAATGATGCTTTAAATATTTCATAAAAGGTAATTTTAACCAAAGTTTTTCTTACTCCTTAAGAGTTCAAAAAGAACCTGAATCTTAGTTATACTGTGTACAAGTACATATCATGAAACAACACTATGTTGCATTCATTAGGTCAAAACACAAATAACCCTCTTTCTTCTTAGTGTAAAACAAACGTTGTTATCAATATCAAATTTTGTTAGTTATATACAAGATAGCAACAGCAACAGAAATGACTGGTTGGACAATAGCTAACGGTATTGCATTAAAGTAAGTAATTATCTACTTAATAATTAGGTGGTCCTAATGAAGCATATATAGGATATTAGACACTGTACAGCATTGGCCCCCAAACAACTACAGAGTATAACGTGAACATAACAAAGGTATTAATTGAAAACAACAAGATATTATTAATCAATACTTAAATAATTTGGTGTAAATTATACTCAATATTTTTGTACTCAGGCTTTTATGTTAATTCAGAAAGACGTAGACAACGTTAACTTGCTTATTTTTATGAGTTGCTTTATTGATAAGCCGATGAAACAAGAGAATGTGTTTATTGTTGTTGTAATGAGTATAAGTATTCACATGTTATAATATTTTTATAGCTTTTATAGGGCTTTGTAAATATTAATGAGAAAGAATGACAATATATGGAAAACACATAAGTTTACAAAAGCAAGAGAACCCATTACAGGTATTAAACCTAATCAAAGTAGTATTAAGTCTGAACAAATACGGCAAGTTGCAATTTAATAATTCAGAAACGTGTTATATTTAAGTGATTGCAAATGTAATAATTACAGTTGGAGGGTTAGCAAACATTTTTTTATTATCAGTCTTATAACTTATGACAACAACGTATTTTTCGGATAGCAAACAAACCACACCGAAATGAGTAAATTGAGTGTCGATAATAATTTTACAGAATATCATTGGTGTGTGAGGCTTGATTTGAAAAGTACACATGATTATAGAATGCAAAATACTGTCATAAATTTTCAAGAAGCTAATAATTCAGATTAAAGAAAAGCAATCCTCAATGCACATAATACGTGTATTTACGTTGTTTCAAATGCACAAAAGTATTCAGAACAGTCCTGATAAAATAATAAAAGAGGCTGTATACTATGAAAAGGAATTACATAGCTGACATGGATGTTAATTTTGATTACATTGCTATAACATACTAATACAAAAGCTAAAGACAACTAAATAAATAGATTGAATTTTGCTCTTGTGTACTTATTTAAATTATTTGTCAATTATGTTAACATTACATGTGACAATCCAAACATAGGCTATCACTTCTTTTGGGACAATATATTTTACGTATTCTTTGACATCTAGAGAAACTAATATTGTATTTGATACCCACACAAAATTTTATCTAACATTTAAATTGCGACATATTTAAAATAATCTCATAACATGCCTGTGTGCAGTGTTATTAAATGTGGCATATTTAAAATAATCTCATAACGTGCGTGTGTTATTAAATGTGGAAACAACAAAATTCGGAAAGGATTTGACAGAAACGGAATAGCAATATTTCTTTGAGCATGTTGTCAGTATATGCCCGACAATTTATACAATATGACTTTCAAAATGATATAGTTATTCAATAATGATAACGTAACTGTTATAGATCCTGGTGATCAATCAGACAAAAAGCTAGAATTAATTATCTGTATTTATCAGGGTATCATAATTTATAGACAATTGTTTAACATGAAGGATGAAAAGAGGACCGCAACAAATCTGACCAAGTTATCATTTGGCGGTAAACATTAGAATATATTTACTTGCCATAGTGCAAAAATACAATTATGTGATTAAGGATTTGAATGGTCTTGTTCTCTACAGAAAAACAAACAAATCGATGGTAATAGATCCATTGAAAACAGCATTACTGAGGGTTGTAAATGATGAACAGCTTCATAGCTAAAATAAATAAAAAGAAATAAACTTTAATCAGGTTTGAATATCCGCCTGATTACAAGATTATATCTTAAATATCTCTTGTTGTCAATATTAAATTTAGATAATGAGTAACATATTTGTCTATTTGTCTTTGTTTCTGAGCATACATAATTACTAAGGTATTTTTGACATTTTTCTTTTTTGATATCTATCAACTGTTCTTGTAGTGGTAGTAAATATTTCACACTTCATACTACCATTTCTCGTGCTAAAGAGCAATCTTTGAAATATAGTGCATATGAAATAAATCTCGATAAATTATTAATCTCACATTAGCAAGTCCCATTTCTATCATCAATTAAAATCAGCATGTCATCTTTAGAGTCTCTTTCTCCTTTGGCAATTCCAACCTGTCTTATGTAAGTTTTCTCATCACGATGTTGATCGCTACGCCTTTACCTGATAATTGCATATATGATCCATCTATAAGAACTTGCTTTCAATATATATGCAATGTTAAGTAATTTATTTTAGTAAATACTGAGCTTGCATTTTTTTTTTTTTTTCCGCTGGGAATTTGGATAGTTCATCAACTACTATTTGTATAGCGTTTTTAGTTACGATTTTGTATGTGTTTGTTCTGCGAAACCAGTATCTATTGACTGCTAAGTGTGCTCCTGTTGAATTGATAAAGATAAATCTAGCCAAACTTTTAAAGAAACAAACATGTCTCACCCTCCTACTTCTTATTGTTCTAAAAAGTGTAAGAAATTCAACACATATCTTGGTTATTTCCCCATAAAATCTACACAAAAATATTACATAAATATATGATTTTGGACCATTGTTGTGCTTGTTATTTTGTTCATTTGTCAATTTTAAAAGAATAGGAAAGAAAAGGTGGCACAAAGGGAAAATATTGCATCAGAAAGCAGAAACTGGGGAGGTCAGAGGCAGAAAGGTGCAGAAAGGAAAAATAAAATAAAGGAAAGGAAAGGAAAATAGAAAGGGAAAAACAAGCAAAGTTATAAGCGTTAGAATTAGAGGACAGAAAATAGCTGCTTGTCAGAAAATGCTGGATGCTAGCTCATTGAAATGGTACTTTGAAACAACTGACGCGAATATTGATAGAAGGGTTGTGAGGGTAGTTTGTAGTGCCGTTATAGTGGACGAATCATGAGTTGAAACAATATCCCCAATACAGGAATTCCCGTAGAGTGTCCTACGCGAATGGTGAAGGATGGTGTGGAGACGTTTGCCTTGATAGCTAGCCCATTAACAGAGTTGACAAGGAAGGAGCAACCAAATAGGGTAACTTGGGGTCTATACTAGGAATGGAAAAGCGCTCCGATTGTAAAGTTGTCTAAGTCCGACAAGTGGTTTTAAAAATGAGACCTAAGACACAGGATTAGGAATATTTGTCCTGCTGGAACAAGAGAGTGTCAAGTTACCCTTAGCTTAAAGGTAGTGTTTGGTAGTTGTCTGAGTGGTTAGCAAAATTAATCCGCAATTGTAAAAGTGTGTTTAGTAGCTTTCTGGATGATAAGCGAATTTCTCGCATTTCTCGCATATCTCTTGAGAATAAATACCTTAATTTAGGTTAATATATCCATATAACCATTTTTTGCGTGCATACACGTATAAAATAGCACATCTGGTTGTGACAAATTACGTCTTTACATTATGTAAATCAAATGCGGTGGTTTCGTCCAATGAAATCAGAATATTTCGACATGTGATAAATGGAATCTTACATTTGCGCTTGTTTGAATGAAATCAGTGGAAGGTACGGCTAGAAAAAGAATTCGAATCGTTTATTGCATGTAATTTCCAATGACCACTCGTGCATGCGTGTGTGTGTGTGTGTGTGTGTGTGTGTGTGTGTGTGTGTGTGTGATTTGGATTTGTAACGTAGATTTTAAAAAATTTCAGTCATATCGCTACGATATCTTCAGTGTGGCAGTTTGTCGTGATGTCTAGCACTGGGGCATCATGCCGCAGACATACACCATGATGTCCCACGCAGTCATATTATCCTGACATCACACCGACCAGTCCTAACACTAACCTCTTAATGCTGAGCGCCTAACGAGGCAGCTGCTAGCACCATTTTTAGAAGTCTTTGGTACGACTCGGCCGGGGTTCTAACCCGCGACCTTCCGCATCAGAGGCGGACGCTCTAACCACTAGGCCACCGGAGCAGTCACCAGTGGTAAAAAAAAGGTTCTATTTATTACGGGATTAATAAGAATTATGCTCAAAAGTTTCATTTTTCATCAGAGTGAGACATCCGTTTATTTCTCAAATGGCGAAAAAGTGCCATTTATCTTGTAATTAACAAACATTTGTCAAAAACAAACTGTGGTTTAATATTGACATGAAAGCTAGTACATCTCTTGAGATAAACGTATTTTGGAGAATTACGAACGAGTTTCCTCACATGGCGAATGTAATGTATGTGTTATTGAGTAGTTTCTTGCATTTAATCCAGAAATAACCATAGAGAACAGATTTCAGATTTATCATTAGTTTTATTGTGGGTGAATGGGTGCAAATTAAAGTGCTAGCATGCCGTTCATGTTATAAGTACAAGCCAAACGGCACAGGTGAATAGAGTACAGTATTAAAATGAATCAAAATCATGTATTGATACAATAGCAATAATTATAGCAGGCTAGGTAACATTCTTCGAAATTAATATGACGGTGACACAATAGGACAATATTATTCTTATTTCTAACTGGAAAGAAACGGAAGCATTAATAACCAGACATGGATTAATGAAGAAAGAAGAAACATTTAGTGTAATAACTGTCTTAACTGAGGTCAATTGTATCTTGTGTTCCTTAATTTCCTGGAAATATCAATAATTCTGAGCCGATGGATTAATGAAGAAAGAAGAAACATTTAGTGTAATAACTGTCTTAACTGAGGTCAATTGTATCTTGTGCTCCTTAATTTCCTGGAAATACCAATAATTCTGAGCCAATAATGTCTCCATGGATTATTAAAATACCTCCTTTTCTTGAACATGATCAAGTCACTAATTGCATGGCTCAGTAAACAAGCTACTTGCACTTCTAATGCTGTATCTATCTTTTTTTTTTTTTTTTTTTTAATCATGAATAGTTTTTGACGAATATCAGCATAAAAAAACGAAATAATAAGTACAGAAGCGTGATCAACATCGACATCAGCATCGTATGCAAACCCTGAAATTTCAAACATCATTGCCTTTATACTTGATTTCAATGGTTTTTAATCAGCATTATCATGAAATACAGCTATATTTAATAAAAACGCGACACAACGACGATTAAGCAACAAGCAAATTTGTTAGAGAGGTTCTGAGAAATAAGTTAAAATACGTTATTTTCTATATTTATAATTTATTCGTGGTTTATTGTATCAAAATGAAATATTAAAAAGGAATTTTTCTAAAATCTATTTCTCTGACAATACGTCCCTAGTCACATTTACATTAGAAATTTAACTTCTGCTCTATCCCGAATTTAGCCCCCTCAGAAAATCGAAAATGTTCGTCTTTCCCATCTATATCTCTTCTAAGATACTATTTGAATAACCTTTCCTGTCTCCGCTAGCTGGCTACCCATATACTGGATATACATCAGTTTAAGCTTAGCGGTACATCAACAAGGATGTTCGTATTTGCGGGGAGGCGTGAGGGGTGGGAGTGGTGGAGCTTATCTAAAACATGATCGGAGAAATATAATTTACGATGTCCATCGAAGGGACTGACGCTATATTGGACAACAAAATATCCGAGAATTCAAGATAGGACCATTGCTTCTTTTTAACTGCTGGAGTGTTGAGACAGTCTCTGAAATTCTTCAACGATACCAAATTTTCATTTATAATTAAGTAGAAAACATTAGAAGTCCTTTCGGTGAAAGCTCGTGTCTACAAATATTATGAACTTCTGAGAGAGTGACAGGTGTAAGGTAAAGTTGTCTATATTTGCAACATGCACAATGCAGAGAATGTTGCAATACCTCTGTTACTTTCATGTACTATGTCTGAAATTTCCTTTTTATATTTTACTTGTGAAACTTGTACAAGAACTAAGCACTCGACTAATTCGACTGCCCCCAAGTGCTCAAAAAATCAGCCTGAATTAGTCTAAAGTACACTTTCTTTAGCAGTTATTAAAATAGGGGAAATTAATTTTGCCAGAATAGACAATACCAGCTTCTTAAAGTGCAATGTATGAATTACCATATACATAAAATGTATTTAAAAAAAAGTAATCTGAACTTTTTCTACAATTTCCCTCTGAAATCCAGGAAGTGAAAATGACCAAGCAAAGCTAGCAATTTTTTGAAAGGTGCATATCTGGAGTAAGGCCAAGCTCTATACTATATAACCCATATTATACACATCAATCATACACCAAACTAAAGGGAATTAAACGTTCTTTGAATAATACCTATGTTATACAAGGTCTTTTTTAAAATAGCCAGTATAAAAAGTGAGAAAAACCGGGAAAATTTGTTTTCCGTTAAGATTTTCAAGACAGCCGTCGTCGCAGTCATATTAGATTTACGACTGGTACCATTTTTAATTTGGACAACTTGGATAACAAGATTTTAAACAAAGCTGCGGCGGTGGCCATATTGGATGTATGAGTGGCACCATTCTCATTTACGCCAACTAGATCTTCGAATAAATGTATTTGTAAAGTTTCATGGCAATTCCGTTCGTAGTTTAGGAGGCGTAGCGATAACAAACGTGTGCTAACAGACGGACAGATGAAAGACAAAAACAAATCCCATAATCTCTTCTCGTTTATTACCAGTACAGCTAACCGCTCCTCTCTCAGTGGAAAATATTATCCGATCACATTTAAATTACGATAATAAGTAAGATGAGGAGGAAATGGAAGACCATCCAAAAACTATATCGGTAAACCCATCAGAGGCCTGGTAGAAGCTGGCAAAGGTTGACTGCATGCAAGCCAACACCTCAATAATGTCTAAAATAGCATAATTGCGATCGAACGAGAGGCTCTCAGAGACGGCTTTTATCTCATTTACTGAGACATATGACCAGAACTGCAAATAGTCTGGGTTGTCAGAAAGAACATGCGATTCACTCACACCACAAGTTGAAGCCGATGCTATCAGGAAGCAACTTCAGCGAGGTCTTCGACAAAGCTTCGAACTTAGAAAAGTTCAATCAGGTAAGAGGCTGCAAATGATTCCATTTGAGAAACAACGTGAGTGTCCAAGTCCGTCAGACAATTGATCAAAGAGATATTTGTTATGCACTATATCTGCTCTCCATGATTTCTTAAGGTGTAGCAAATCATGGGGCGACAGTCTTTAATATAGTAATTAGTTGTAGGAAATCAGTTGTGGGATGGAAACCCGAAAATGAATGTTGTCCTTGTACCAGCACAAAAAGACATACCACATTCCCTCATAAGCCTTCAAGGTCTAGCTCATACAATTCTCTCCAGAATTTGTCCCATCTGAGAAGGGTGACCAAAATCACTTTTAATTCCAAATTCTTTATTTCTGTTTCACTATCTGGATTAGTACTGTGGGAGAGAAGGTGCAATCCGAATTTCCATCCCATATATTTAACAGATCGACCAACGGACACAAAAACACAAATCTGACGGAAGACTGATACTGAGATACCACTTGGTTTGCAGTGTTGGAATGAGCCTTGTCTGTACAAGGAGGCAGGAAGCACCAATGAAAACATACCAAACGAGAACACAGAGGTCTGGCGATTTGGTTCACCTTTCCTGCTGAGGTCAGTTAGTACCACAAAAAATGTTTGACGTACTGAAGGCAACCTTCCGCAATAAAGATTATGGCCTTCATTTCTTGAATATCTATATTGTTATGTATGTCTATAATTTCTGTAAATTTTATTCATGGCTGTAAATTGTGGTGATTATCTTTAGATGATATTGTATACATGCAAAGGTTATATTTTAAGATATTAAGAACGTCAAATTGCATAGGATCTATAAATAGATGCTTACGTATGTGTTTACAGTTACTAATAATAAAATTGTTGGTAAAGATGTTCACAAGTTTCTGGATGTTTCTCATTAGACAGGTCGGTCAGGTGGATTCTTTGAAGAATTAAATTATTTTCTATTGGATGGGTTAGATCATGCTAGTTGTTTTGCAGATTTGCAATTTGTCCTGTATGATTAGTGATAGTATGTGTGTTTTACCCTTACGCCTGTTTATAAATAGCTAGCACCTGACAGTTTTCTCATTCGTATTTCTTGTGTTCTTATTGTAACATTAAGTCTGCAGACGTATTATTATGTTGTATTTAGATATATTTTGATAGGACACATTTGTTTGGATTTTTCAGAGGAAATAGAAAGTCCTCGATGGGCTTTAATATTATTCTGGAACTATTGTGAATTATTCAAAGGAGTTATTGACAACGCCATTTTGAAATGTCAGGACTGTTGGCAGACCTGTATGTTCATGGGTCTGAAATTTATACGGAACTTCTCATTCTTTTGGATTTTAATAGAACTTTATCTGGATTATTTTGGATTCAATTTATAATACTGTAAGTTCATTTTAAATTTTCATTTTATAACATTGATAAATAAATTGTTAAGATTTACAAAACTTGTTGGTTTTGCTTCTTTCTGTTACTTAGTTTATGACCACTGAGTCCCAAATATATATATATATATATATATATATATATATATATATATATATATATATATATATATATATATATGCGTGTGGTGTGTGCATGGTGAGCACAAGGCCTTGCACGCCGGTACCCGTACAGACTGTAACTTTCAGCTGGGGGGTTTCCAGGGGTATTCCTGCTGATATCTAATCCTGATTCTATCACGGACACAGAAATTGCCGTATCGCAACCGAGACCTGGCTACAACGATGTCAGCAATCAAAATTAAGGTTCCACTCAGCTATAAAAATGTAAAGGGCGTTGGACTAGTGAGCCCATATAAAGAAGCGAACCAGAAGAATTTGCGTGACAACAGGTGTTCTTCCTTTGAAAAAGTCTTATTGACTGTACTTCTTCGTTTTTAATTTGGGTGCTACTATGAAATTTTTGAGCCACCTTAAGGAGATAACTGGATAGAGCTTTCCATTTTTTTTTCAGTAACAAGTCATGAATAGAAGTCCAAAGAACCAGGCTTGTGAACAATATCCACCGCCCAATTAAGCACCTGCGCAAAATATGATTCTCCTTCACTAAAATTAGTGCCTACTCTGTGTGGGTCGGATTTCCACCACAGAAGGGGAAGCCAAAAAGGGGATGGTGATGAATAAACAAAATGCTTAACCCCTCCCTGAAAACTTTGATCATCTTTTTCTTGTCTGAACAGATCGATGGAATCCTGTTGAAACAAAGGTAGTCTGGTGTCCACAAATTCAGAGCCTAGGGAAGGAGAAAAAAAGGTTTCCTCGCTCTATTATTAGACAGCTTTCGGTGCTGGGAAGATTGTATCATTTAAAATTACAATCCTATTCACAAAATAAGCTTTTCTTTTCCTGGACGTTTCCACTGCGAGATTCATTGTCTTTATTCACTCTTAAATACTGATAAGACTAAATTCACTTTTAAATCCGATTGCACTGGAAAGTGACATTTATTTGTTTGAATAGACCTTATTTGTACTGTAGCTACATTATGCAAATGAACATCTATCTCTTATGAAATGCACTGTAACAGAGTACAAAAAGCAGCTGCAAGTTCAAAAGACATACCTTCGCTAATCCTTTATGTGATCTGTTGCAGTCCAGGTGTCATTATACATTGGTCATTTATTCGTTCATTCATTCCATCTTTTTTTTTCCTCCTTTGGTAGACTAATAACAGAGAATTGGTACAGACACGAGAATGACAAGGACAAGACGTACAATTACATACATAAATCACAAACTCATGCATATACTCATATAATTACATTTAGAAATTACATACTCATACATACATAAATAGGAATGCATTTTATATGTGGAATCCTGATATCGTTATCTACCAATGAAATGGATCATTCCTTTGTTCTCTAACTCAATATAATATATAAGGTACATAATACAATTATCAAATTTGAGAACTAGCAGAGATGTTACATACAAATGTATGAGCAGTTATGTAGCGACGTAATCAAAGCTTTGCACACAAGTTATCTGTGAGATAATCCAGCGGGATAATTTAAAGTTAATTCATTTATTGGTCGTTGTTTCGTTAGTTAGCCTTAAAAAGTAACAAGCTAACAAACATTCCTATTAGTTACAAAATTCATGTCGGCTTCCTGCAGAAAATATAGCAGCTGACATAAAATGTATGTAGTCTTTGGGGTCATTCAGTCCATACGTGTATGGGAATTCCTC
Organism: Megalonaias nervosa; assembly: GCA_016617855.1. Lineage (NCBI taxonomy): Eukaryota > Metazoa > Mollusca > Bivalvia > Unionida > Unionidae > Megalonaias > Megalonaias nervosa. The sequence goes on from JAECUM010037104.1 coordinate 44,682, forward strand.
TTCTAGTAAGTTCTGAACAAATTTTTCGTCAGATTTATTATGAAGATGTGTGCCAAGTACAATATCATAATTATTGATAATATGTAACCAATACAGATCCCTCATTTTTTGGAGTTTTTGAACAAGAGATAAGCATATGAGCAATAGCATGAGTATACGAAGTATCACAATGTTGGCAATTATGAAATGTCAAATGTATGCAGTTATCAGAAATCTGGTAAAAATTTTGATCAGTTTAAGCTCATTGTTTGACCTAGGTATTTGCCACAGAATGGCAGGATTAATAGAATGATGTATATCTTTTTAATCTTTGAAAGGATGGATAGTTAAAGCGCATGTGCTTTAAAATGATTATTCTCATATACATTTATGATCTATGTTCCATACAATGTGCTTCCATTCTTTCTTAGCCGGAAATATCTTATTTTGTACAAAAATATAATTAAAGTCTTTCAAGTCGTATTTGTGCAGAATTATATATATATATATATATATATATATATAT
>JAECUM010037105.1:0-30135 GCA_016617855.1 Megalonaias nervosa
TATATCTTATGTATATCTGCATCTTGTAGCTGTAACAAAATATGTGCAACTATTCCAAAGGGCAATTGGTTATAAAATATTTCACCACTCCTACTGAAAAAAAAGTGTGTTACATAGTTACAATGTACTCAACCTCTAGAGCGACACAGTGGTTGAGTTGTTAACACTGTGACTCACGATTGATTTTGTATCATATAAAGATATGAAGTGATCACAAGGACTAGAGAAAATCCGATTAGTCTTTACAAGCGAGGAAGTAATATTGGGTTATCATGACATTTTCTGTAAGAATCATTGCTTACTGGAAGAATTGACCCAAAACATGTTTTAATGCAGTGAATTTAACGCAGAATGGAATGGTTTGTCCTTTGAAATTTTCTAGACTGTCACAAATATTTACACATCCCAACATTACTGTAAGTTTGGGTAAAAACAAAAATACGAGAAAGATCATGAAAGGTCCAAAAACAATAAATTACCGTAGATCAAGCATGTTTTCAAGCAAGTATTACGAGTTTAAATACCAACAAGATGACACTCAGGTTCTAAAGTATGGAGTTGCATTTTTGTTTCTAAAACCCTCCTAAGTGCATGCCGTTTTTGAATACATGCACTAGTATTGACACATAAGAAAACTTCCACATTCATTGCCACATGTTATCAAGAAGCACCTGGAAAGTAATTATTAGTTTAAAAAATAACCAAGCAGGGAAACTGTGCAGTGAAAATGGTTCAGATCACATTTTATCCCTTGAAGAAATGCATATCAAACCATAATAGCTGTATGAACGGTACATAAAAGAAACATAGCTGGGTGAACTTTTCAAATATACTTTCACTTTAATTTGTTTACCGTATAGTCTCTGCAAAAGTAACTTCAGAAGGCAAATAGAGGACATTAAAGATGATGGCATGCGGGCGAAGTATAGAACCGATCAGCGGTTATACTGATTTATTTCAAAACATATTTTTTCGTTATCATGCTAGTGGTTATCATATATTCAGCGATCAGTTGTCTTAATGCTAAATGACTATACTATCTAAATACTTCCAAAAAGAACGCTGATCATGCCGTGGAAATGCCTGGCCCCGAAATAGGCAACTGCTTGAGGATAATGATTTAAAATGAAATATGTCCATTCATTTTTACAATTATGAACCATCTTAAATTTGTATCTGTACTTAATGTCAGTTTATGATATGATTTGTATGTGGTACAATACAATCTACAGATGCAAAGAAAACGATTTGCTGCGAGAAGCATATCTATTGACACAATCCAAGTACATGCACCTATACAGCTATGCAAATGAGATGAAATCACAAGCGAGGAGCAGCAGGCAGGGCGAACAGACAACTTGTGTTCCTGGCCTTATTTTACAAAAATAAAGGTTCCTACAGGGGCTGAAAAATAAGGTCAATAACGCTAAACAGAACCTCCTAACTTTTATTATTACCATATAGTTTGAAAAACGGATAATAAATCGTTTGGGTTAGCTCATTTTTGTTATTTTATTTTTGACTTTTTGTTTTTTATGTTATAATGCGTTTAGTTTACTCGCGGGTCACTCAATTTTTGTCGTTCACCCTGCCTGCTGCTGTAAATTAAACAGCCAGTATAAATAATATTATTAATAATGAATATTGGAGAACCACATTCAGCTAGATTAGCTCGAGAGCGATTAGAGGCAATTAGAAGATATTTACCTGTTCGTGATGCTGTCAAGCAACAATTACAACAGCGTCAGGAATCTCATGTTGAATTTGAAGTGGATACAAAACAATTATTTAAACCTATTACAGAGACTACTAAAGGTCTTCTTCCTGCTTTAGAAAAAACTGCTGAAGCAACTGGAAAAATAGCAGAAAGAACAAAACAGACAAAAAGAATTTTACGTGGACTTCCAGCTGAAATTGCTGCTGCTCAACCAATACAACAAATACCTGAAGTACTAGCTTCTAAACAAAAGATTCTTACAATAAGTAATGCTGAACTGATGGATAAATTTAATGAAGATATTATTAATGTAATTAATAACATTAAAAACTTTAACCAATTATCTGAGTTTGCTGGGGGAAGTTTTAGTCGAAGAGATAAATTATTGAAACCTGAACATAATAAAGATATTAAATCCCGTGAACAGTGGAAAAAAGTATTATATCGCATACGAGCTAACGTTGAACAGATTAAATCTGATGATCCAGTATATAAAGATTATGTTAATGACTTTGATTATTATGTCGAATTAGAAAAGAAAGAAACAAAACAACTTGGAGAACAGAGAAAACAAGAGAAGGAAAAAAGAAGAAAAGCAAAAGAGGAAGAAGCAAAACAACTTAAAGAACAGAAAGAACAAGAGAAAGAAGAAAAAAGAAAATCAAAAGAGGAAGAAGCAACAAGACCAAAACGAAAATATACAAAAAGAACACAAACTCCTCCTCCTCCTGAAACATTGGAATTACCACCACCATTACCACCATCACCACCACGTACACAAATTCCGAAAATACCATCACCTCCTCCACCACAAAAACAGGATCCACAATTATTATTATCACCGTCTATGTTAAAAATGGAGAAGGAAGTAGAAAAAATAAAAGCAGAAGAATATTCAACTAGGAGGTACGAAAAATTAATTGAAATTGTTGAATCTTGTAAAAATATTATAGATTCAATGAGAGAGAGGGGTACGGACCCCGCAGTAATAAAGCTTCAGATTAGTGCACTAATGACATATAAAGACGATTTAAAGGAATTAGGATTATCAGACTCTGAAATCGATAAGATTATTCCAAAATCTTATTACAGTGTTAGTGGGAGCGGTTTCTCTACCGGAAGTGATTTTACTCTATGTCCAAATAACGTCCTTGCTGACGTTGAACGACTGGAAATCCTCATCGGAGGAAAACGAGCTGGTAATAATTCTCCAGAAATAATTAATGAAGCAGCCGATATTTGCAGACGATTATTTACTGGTGGTATTATGGACGTTGATGTTTATCAGTCTCTTATTAACGAAATTGCCGATGACTACTGCAGTGACTGACTACGTAATTAAATACAATTACTATGATAAAATGATCGTACATAGTACTCAACGTGGATCAACCATGGTCAGGGTAATAAACTCACGATTACCAGTATACAAGACAACCTACGGAGATGGACTAGGTGATGTTGTTCAGGGTCTATTTAAAAGGATAGCCCCAAAAGTAATACCGATTGCAAAGCAACTGGGAATGAAAGCTATTGATGTTGTTCGTGAAAAAGGTATTGGTGCTATGGGTAATCTCGCTGGTAAAGCATTTTCAGCGATCAAAGATAGACTAGCACGATTAATACGACGAAAACCTCAACCAGTAAAATTACCTAGTACTGAAGTAATGCCTGCAAATGTCAGCAAAAAAATAAACCAGGTTGCTAATCAAAAACTAGCAAAGTTAGCTGATGAACCAATGTCAGAAAAAGAAAAAAATATAACCGCTAGTCTGATAGCGGGAAGTGGTCTTCGTTTTAGACGATAATAATTATAATAAAGATGTTCAAGCGCATATCTGATCCCGCGTTCGACATGGACGCACCAGTACTCAAAGATGAGTCTGTGCGTGATTATCAATATTATTCTTATGACGCCCGAATTCCAGATCAGCGTGGACGAATTGAACTACAAGTTCAGGATACAAGTAGGTATTTCTTACCCGCTGAGGCTTTTATTGAAGTAGAAGGTGAAATTTTAAATAACGCCGCTCCTGCAGCACCAGTAGCATATGGAGACGATGTTAGTGTCGGTTTTGTTAATAATAGTATTATGGCGTTATTTGATAGCGCAACGTACATGATTGACGGGAAAAATATTGAATCAATTCAGAAAGACGTTGACGTTGCAACGACAATACTTGGCCTTGCAAGATACAGCGACGATTATTCAAGATCAGCTGGTCCATCTATGATGTTTGTAAAAGATACTTCTAATTCTCCAGAGTATCGACAATATGAAATAGGACGACCAAGAAATTTTGCTAGAAACGCCGATGCGGATGTACAAAATATGATTATTAATGTAGATCCAGATTTTAACTTAGGATTTAGATCACATCGAGCAATGTTGCGTGGTGGAAGAAGAGCATTTTCATGTGCCATTCCACTATCACATATCTTTGGATTTTGTAGAAATGTCAGAAAAGTCATTTTCGGAGCTAAGCACACAGTTGTACTTGTACGAAAAGCAACTGACAATGATGCAATATGGCGACCCGCTGGTGATGCTGGTAGAGTAATTCTGACAAAACTTTCATTGTGGATGCCAGTGATGACTCCAACAATACCTGAAGAAGATCGGTTACTTGCTTTTATGAATCAAGGTGGTAAATCAGCGTTGTCATGGTTAACAATGACCACAGATGCTATCCAGAGTAATATTAATGGTTTATTTACATGGCAAATAGCTTCTCAGCAAGGTGTTTCTGCACCACAATTATATTTATTGCATTTCAAGATGCTGCACGGGTGGATGATCAAACACGTAGTATTATGATATTTGACAATCTTGGTGTTTCTGAAGTGTCTCTGAGGATAAATGGACATCAAGAACCATCCGAGGATATATTACTGAATTTCGATCAAAATCATGTAGCACGTGCATATCATCGATTAATGACGCTCATGGGACGTTATCAAAATATTGATACTGGTTTACAAATATCACAGTTAGATTTTACAACTTTATATCCAATTTATTACTTTTCGCTCGAACATTTAGATTTAACCAGACAATCTGTAGTCGATATACATTTTCGAGCTCATGTTAATAAAGATATTGGAGCTATCCCTAATTACAGAGTAATTGCTGTCATACTCAGCGATAAATCAATGTTACTTGAAGGTGTTGGTGGACGAATGCGAATAGTTGATGCTCCAGTAGAAAACATGTAATTAGATCGTTTATGAATATTATAATGTCATATAATCACGTTAGTGTTAGTCTGACTCCTGGTCAGATTAAAAGGATACAATCAGCATCAAAAATGACTGTGGATTAAAAATATCGCTAAAGAAAGAGCAGATGAGCGGTTCAAATAAATTATCTCTTACAGAACGTCAGCTCAGGCATTTCAATGAAGCCAAAAAATCAAATAAAGGTATAAAACTTAATCTTTCTGCGGGTGCCATTAAAGACATCGTTAAGACGGGTGGTATATTTCCACTTCTTGCTGCTATACCAGCATTAATTGCCGCTGCAACCCCAGCTGTTGCAAAAGCAGCTGCATTAGGCGCTGTTGGAACCGCTGCTGGAATGGCATTAAAGAAAGCAACCGGACAGGGAATCAAAAAAAAGGGAAGGGGTCTAAGATTGCCAGGGACTCCACATTCATGGTACGGAAAAGGCCTAAGATTACCAGGGACAGTTTACTAATATCTCCTATGTCCAATTTTGATTTACTAGATGCTGCTAAAAAATTAAAAATAAAAAATTTTAGAGGTGTTTTTATGCGTGATCAATTACCAAAACAACCAAACAATATTGAAACCGGTATTATTAATCTTGACAAAAACTCTGGTCCAGGCACACATTGGGTTGGATATGCAATTGATCCACGTGGAATTATTTATTTTGATTCATATGGACTAGCTCCACCAAAAGAATTCTTAAAGTATGTTAGCGGCGATCAAAGTACTCCAATATGGTATTCAACGCTACCAACACAAACATTAACTGATCCACCAATATGTGGTCGAGAAGTACTTAACGTACTTGATGCTGTATCAAAATCAACAAAACCACCTCACAAAGTTGTGTATGAATATACTACGTTGTCACATTTAAACAGACATTAGTAAATATAATGGTGGATATTTACGGAAGATCTTCTCGTGGTAAAGCTCAGCAGCAAGCTGATTTATCTAAATACGCAACTCTCGATCAGCTCAGAAATGAGATTGACGATTTATTAAACATAACCAGTGTTGATCAAAATGAAGTAGTTGTTTTTCAGGATAAAGAAGGACGATTAAAAACTAGTAATATACAACTGCCAGATGTACTTATACGAGTTCCTAATGCGGTTGTTAATAATATAGTTACTTTTACTGATCAGGGTAAAATACAAGATTCCGGTACGTCAGTCAGCGATTATATTAAGAAAGCTGGTGATTTGTTCACGGGTGACATTATTATGAATCAAAATAAAATTATAGACCTTGGAAACCCAGTCACAGATACAGACGCTGCAACAAAGAAATATGTCGACGATCAAGAATCTAAGTACGTATTAGCCAACGGCAGTATAATGCGTGCATTTCTTAATATGAATAATAACGGCATTAACAATCTTAGAACACCAGAATCTGATTTTGATGCTGTGACGAAGAAATACGTCGATGATAAGGAAATTCCTCTAAAAAAAAATCGATGACGAAATGACTACACTCAGTGCTACTTTTTCTAGACATGTAGGAACGTTCTTAAATTTTCGTAGAAATGTAAACAAAACCATTAAAGATTTTTTTGGGGAACAACCAACCGTTGACATAAAACTCTCCGACGTTAACATGAAACTCAATGATATTGTCAGTGGAATACCTAATATTGTTCAAAAAACTAATCTGATTAAAATTCCACACGGACAAATTAAAAATATCGTGTACACAGTAGCATCAGGATCAACAACATGGACGCCGCAAAATAACACACTCGAACATACCGCAGAAGTAACGGGGTTATACAGGTTATCTATGTACGGTTCGGAAATTACTGCGGCAACTTCATTATCACCGAATGTATATCATAATCTCTATTGGTGATGCTAACCAAGAATATCAAAGAAATCTTTACGTTAATATCAACGGAAATACCTCCGAGACGTTACTGGTGGTGCCTAGAATTCGTAACTGAAACTTAATTAAATGACGTTGTTAGCATAATGGATCAACCACAGTCTCGCATCGACGTTCAACGTTACAGATGCAATCAGGTATGTGAGCGTTTGACTAAACTAAATAATTTTATCGATTATTATAACACGAAAATAAAAAAATACAAAAGGCGTATAGTTGTTATTGATGTAGTTGTTTACTCGGTTTCTGCTGTTATTGCTGGAACAGGATTATTATTATCAACATTGACGATGACAGCACCTACTGTTATAACCATCATTGTTTCAGCATCAACGACTATTGCTGGTGTTCTCGGTATTATAGCTAAAAAGATAGATACCTGTACAAATGCTAAATTGCACGATTATATGATTAAATTACATACAGTGGCAGAGGCATGCTCTAAACTATCTTTGTACATTTCTTCGTGTGTTAGTGATGGTGAAATATCCGATACTGAATTCGCGATGATGATGAAAACCTATGATGATGCGTTTAAGGTAATCGCTAATGATTTTAACGAATTAAATAACAACGATAATAATAATAACAGACAGGGAGTTACTTCAGCAGATCGTCACTAATACGACTCCGTCAAAAACTACTATGATATCGTTAAGTTCGACCAATCCTGAATTTAGTGTCAATTTTCCAACATCAATTCCTGCAAAGGAAATAGCATTAGCACAAATATTAGATCAAAACCATTTGGTGGACTACGGCCAAATAATTAATTAGTATTCGCTAATAAGAATAAGCCTGATGGAACTCCTGATTGGCAAGTAGTTGCTATTCCAACGGGCAGTTATCAAATAGAGCAGATTAATGATGAGTTCCAACGCAGAATTAAATCTATTACAGGAAAAGAATCAAAAATAGCAATTACTGTTCACGAACCAACATTATCAGCGGTAATTGAAATAAATTCCCCTGATTATTCTGTAGATATTTATCAAAGTTCGATTAGATCAGTATTAGGATGGCCTGAAGTTGCACCGATTTATCAAGGACCACCAGAACCACAACGATCTGATTTCGTCATAGATGTTGAAAAATTTATAAAACTTCCAGAATATCGAAAAACTTATCCGTTTATAGAGATTCCGGATGCTTATCGTGGTTATGCACAGTATAATCATTTTTATGGATTTCGTTAGGGGTAAAGGTACAACAAGAATAGCAACAATTAATGTTGAAGAAATTAACTCAAAATCAAAACCAATTAAATCTGAACATGGACGTATACTTAGTGATCTAAGAAATTTATTTTCCAGCATCAGCACTTCCTACAACGATGACTTAAAAAATCAAATAATTGAAACAATACAACATTTGAATCAGGTTGCATCAGACTTAGAATATGTAAATAAGGCTATCGTTGACAGAGAAAAAACATTAAACGTACCGGCAGATAGATTTCTTAATACTTATATAGTTAATGAAGATGGTCCCATTCAGCGTGTAAGCTATAAACGTTTATTTAAAACAGTGTTTCTTAAATATTATGGAATTACAGAAGAACAGCTACCAACATTTGTAATTCCGGGATTTAACTCTGAAGAGCTAAAGAAATCGGTTAATGTTCTTATTGACGAACACTTTAAAAGAATATGTGATTCATGGAAAAAATTAATACCTACACCAACCATTCTTAAATATAATAATGATCCACATGGTGGAGGCCGCCATATCTCACCTGGTATTGTTAATATAACATCTACGATCGCGGTCAATCTAGTATGTGACGTAATTGATGACAGCTATCAAGTAGATCTTTCAAAGTCTAACCAGGCTCAACAGGGGTATATATTATATGCATTTACACCTCAAGTACCGCCCGGGTGGTTAATTGTATCTGAGCCAATTAATCCAATTTATCTACGTGTACATAATCCATTATTGTCAAGAATAAATTTCAAACTTACTGACCAGACAGGATACATTTTGGATCTAAGACAAGAATCACTTAATATTAATTTGTATATACGCTCGTAAAACGTCTGAGTAAATAATCAGGGGGAAAAAAATAATCTGATTCTGAAATAATCTGATGGGTAGTTTACTAATCAAAATTAATAATAATCAATTCCTATGATTAAAGCAATTGTATATATAATTAAGCGAGATAACTCCGCTATCTCTCTCTCTGCAAAGTAAATTAAACGATTATGTCCCTTACTACTACTTTCGATTTACAGACAACAAATACATCTTGTTTTTCGTTAATTATTTAGTGATTTATTGTTTCTGTAAGCAATTAGCTGTTAGTGAATCAGTAATTTGTAATAGAAAAGGATATTGATGTATCTTTTGACTCTGATAACCTTAAATTCACGTCCTTAAATTCACGTCGGTTTATACGAGTGCGTAGAGTTATTTTTATCTCTAACACATGTATTTTGACCTTAACGAACGATAACTCATACATGTGATTATTTTATGAATTATATGTAAAAAAATTGAAGTAAATTCACGCTACAGTTTTACATTCTATTAGTAATACAAGTTCTGTGAGACAGTGCAAATATTTTATATATACTTAAATTTAACTGTATTATTGATAAGAGAGCAGTGGCCGAAGTGGTAAGGCGTTTGGACGTACATCGAAGTTGTGCAGACTCTCGCGTGTTCGAGTCTCCAAAAATGCTGAAGATATTTTATCTTGCATTTGGCGACGGATGCTATTTATAATTGGGGGGTACGAAACCCAACAGAAAAATAATACAACTTTCCCAGCATATAACCACGTGGTGGGTGTAATTTTGCACTCCCCGGGGTTTTATATGGGGGGAGAGTTGTATAAAATCTGTTGGACATAGATAAATGCCCCCCCCCCCTTGTATTCCGTCCATAGTTAAGTTTATTGTTAAGTTTATGTTTGTGCCGTCTGCAAAAATCAAAATCATCACCATTTGTATATATTCATGTTCATACAATCATATGTCATTAGGATAAGTTTATGTTTGTGCCGTCCTCAAAAAATATAATCAAAATCATCACCATTTGTATATATTCATGTTCATACAATCATATGTATATAATCATACAATCATATGTATATAATCATAATCATTTGTATATAATCATAAGCATCTGTATATAATCATAAGCATCTGTTTATAATCATAATCATCCTCAAAACAGTCCCCTGACCTTCTGAGCCTGCTAGGATGTCATATGGCAACCTAGGGGTTCACATAGGGTTATGGGGACTACATTTTTTATAATAATTATTCAGAGACTGATATTATTTTTTATTTTAAAGAAATATTTATATATATAATGAACCAAAAAAACATTAATGATATTATTTCTGCTATTAAAAAATTAAAACATACGGGAATAAATCTCTCTGATAATCTTGATCCTGAGAAAATATTATGCGATTATGAAATATTAAAACAACGAAAAATCGACAATAAATACACATTACCATCCAATTATAAATTCGTAAAATTAATCTATCAGTCTATGCTAGAATCCTTGGCAATGGTAAATGAAAAACAGGTAAAGCTATTTGCGCCTCTTGCACGTTCGATCGAAAATATTAGATCCGAACTATCTCGTGAATACGAGAAAAAGAAGATTGTGGACAATCGTGTAATGTAATTAAGAAAAATTATGTTATTTGATTCTGTCAAAAATGAAGGTGACATTGAGAGCAGCGACGGTGAAGGTACCCATGGCGAAATGTAGAGTCGAACTAAATACAGTATAAAAAAATATTTATTTATCAAGAGTACAGAGTTAGATATATTCAGATATTACCTGCTGATCATATTTTATTGAATATGTAGTTTTGTATGTTTTATTTGCGACATGTTGTACCGATCGTGGATGTATGCTAAAATATTTTGCAGCCGCATACATTGATGGAAAAGTTATTTCTTGGCCTGTTTCTGTATTTATGGATTTAATAGATCTTCTTGCAAACTTTTTACATTTTCCAGTATTTCCACGTGCAGAATTCTGACTTTGTGTAATAGCTTGCAGGTTAGATAACCGATTATTTTTGGGATCTCCATCAATGTGATCAACTACAAGTCCATTTTCAACTACTCCACGAAAACATTCGAATATGAATTTATGTGATAAATAATGGTTTTTCCCAGCACGAAATTTAAGATAACCTTTATTATCAATACTACCGACTGGGTTTTTCAATCTGCAGTGTCTGATTACACCATCTCCGGATGCTTCATAATATTTTATTATGGGATGCGCCACAAATTCGTGTTTCTCATAGTACTCAATTTTCAATCGTCTTATAATATCATTGTCGATCATTTCATCATAAGTCTGATTTGTCTGATTCATTTTATGTAATAATATTATTTGTCTAAATCATTGTTTTGAAATCTGACCAGATAATCTTCTACGGTTTTTATAGAAGATTTACCTGACAATGTCAAAGTATTATTTTTTTTGTCATAATATCGTTTCAGTTCTCTGTATTTTTTTCCGCCACATTTTAAACACAATTGAGTTTTTCCTCTGACTCCAACACCACATTGCACACACGGTATTGGTCCTGTACTTCCATTTTTGATACTTTGCATATGGTAGAAGCAGAATTCATTCACGCACGATTTATTACAAGGAGAAGTATGTCCAATTTTAAGCCAAGCACATTTGTTCTTTGTTTCAAGCATTATATATATACTAAAATTTTAATTTAAATATTTGTCCTAATTATATGAACGAATTATCGGCAAATGAACCTAAAAGAGCCAGATTTGATCTTGACAGACTATCAGAATATAAATTTAGTACTTTGATGCAAGATCTGGCATTAACGGATGAGGTTATAACCGAACGTATCCGTGAAGCCAATAATGAATTTCTTAATAGTGGTGCTGCTCATGTATGGTCAACATTCAGAGTCGGAAATGTTACTAATATAATGAATGACAAACGAGGAAAAGCAATTATTAATCACCTTGATGATCAAAAATATTTTATTTTAATAAAATTTATTGTAAATACAGAAGAAAATACTTGGATTATTCGTGACAAGCGTGATCCAGTCCGCATACAGTCAGGAAATAATATTGTTCTTTTGAGCAATAAATCTAAACCCGGAATACTAACCGGTGTTGACAAATTATATTATGAACGTGCATATCCAGTTACTGCGGTTGTATATGCAATATATCCGCTGAATAATAAACCTGACGTCGGGGATCTTAAGCCGATGAGACTGTCAGAGTCAAGAATAAACTGTGTAGCTGAACGAGTTGCAGAACATTTCATAAACGCGATACGTGGTAATGGTTTAACAGATTTAAGACGTAAAAAAATAAATACGTGGGCAGAATCAGTTAAAGATACTGGAGCATCTATCAGAGATGTTGCTGATCTAGAAAAGAAATTAAGATTTCCAATAACAGTGAAGACGTTAACAGGAGAGATTTTATATAAACCAAAATATAAAAAAGGAGCTCCGATAGATATTATTGATCATAATTCGCATGCGTGGACCTCAGCAGTAACAATATTTCCACGAGACAGAACGGTTAAATTTTATGATGGTCATATATTTGATTTTATCAAAAATATCAGTAAAAGTGACCCTGTATCTGTTTGGTTATTTCAAAGTTCAGAATATGATTATTACGATCAGTTTGTACGGCCTAATGGTGATATTTACCGTACAGAATCTCTTAATGTAGAAATGGAACATCTTGCGCTGAAATATATTTCTGACGATGTCAAAGTTAGACAATTATTAAATAATTGTTTTACTGTTCCATCTGTAGCGGCTCATTTCGCTCAGGAGAAAAATTTATGGAAACCAACACGATCGGAATTTCTTGAAGATATCCATAAAAGCTGCGTAGAATATGGACACGGAGGATTGTGGAATACTAAATATAAGTATAATGACGTTATATCCGTTGATATGGTAGCATGTTATCCTGGGAGTTTTCTTGGATACGGAGAATATTCTGAATACTTTAAGAGATTTGGACATCCATCACACGAGATGACCAGAGTTGCGATAAACGGACATTTACCAGATTTTGACTTAACCGGATTTGCTCATGTAGAATCATTTGAGTTTGCAGAAAATCTCCATCCAATTACTTATGCTTGGTTTGGAAGACATTTTTCAGAAAAATGTTGGGTTCCAATAGTACTATTGCGATATATGCTTGATGCTGGAATTTTAATATCTTTACAGGTGAGTGAGGCAATTATATCATATCGGTTACAAAAGCAAGTTTGGTTACCAGAACCAAATAGATTTAATATTGATGATGCCAGGAAAGAATTTCCTAATCTTAATGAAGATGACATTATTAAAATTACCAATAATATACGTAAATGCAGGGACGAGCACGATGAAAAACTTGCAAAAGGTCTTGGTAGAAAGATAATTGGTAAAATTTACTCAAGGAGGAGCATATGATCATAAAAGACACTGTACAAGATTGATTATGGATGATGCTGAACTCGATTTTATAATTGCTGATACAACGGAAAAAAATACATTAATAAATCGGAGTAATGCTTATTTGTCAGACGGAACCAAACTAGGCACAATTGTGAGTTATCTTGATGGTGACTCACCGCAATTTACTCATTTAAGATCATCGATGTTGGCATATGTTTCTATAAATCTACTGTCTATGATAAATAGATTTCCTCGTGATGCTGTCAGAGTAGCAACGGATTCGTTTTATATAAATAAAAAATATACAGATTTGTTAAAACCGCTACTTGGTAATGGTGAATGGGGATCATGGAGAATAAAACAAGAAAATATACTTAGTTATTCTGAATCTGCCGACGTTGAAATTAAGGAAATATATTACAAAAATAATAATCAAGTATTAAAGTCATCAGCACCATCTGTATATGATCCTGTGGCTAGACATAAGAGTGTTTATCTTAACGGATGCGGTGGTTCAGGAAAAACAACACGTGCGATTAAATTATTCATAAATAATAATTCAGATATAATTGTTTTGACACCGACACATAAACTCGCCAGAGAAATAAAAGAGCGAGGAGTAAAATCATGTACATATCATAGTTTCTTTAGATGGTGTGGAGACACATGGACTCCTGAACGAATGGGTGAGAAATATATACCTAAATATATTATATGGGGCGAGATATGCACGGTGTCGTTAGAAATATTAAAAACATTTCTTGATTGGTTATTAACAAAGAATACTGCTGTAATAATGTGTGGTGATCATGGTCAACCACCACCCATTATTGGACAGTCTCCACATGAATGGCTGAAGAATAACGTAGATTATTATGAGGAAATAAATGATGACCATAGAGCTATTGATGAACCGCTGAAGGAGTTTAAAAGATTAATCAGACTACAACCAGACAGAGTACAATGTGAAATAATGCGCGGAGTAATTCCAGAGACTTCTATGAATGATTTTCTGAGTTTATGGAATCCCGCTGATTTAATAGTTGCAAGTAGAAAGATAGTTCGTGATGAACTACAGGATAAATTATTTCTGTTACATAAAGAAAAGTTTTCAGATCTACCTGTACCATTATGTTATCGCCCAGCAGATACTCGACGACAGAATATTGATGATGAAATTCCTGGTGGTGGAATACAGAATCTTGTCTTGAACGATATTATTTTAGTTGATATTAATGTTGTTGAGAATGCGCTGAATATGAATAAATCACCGTGGACGTTAGGATACGCTATAACGATTCACTCGTCACAGGGGTTAACTATTTCTGATACAAATATCTGGATTACAGATGATCGGATCGAATGGTCAAATTTAGTCTATCTCGCAGTTTCTAGAGTCAGAAGAATATCTCAACTACATAGGGTTATTATGAATTTTACAGAAAATAATGATCAAACTGTTAATAATGACGTAATAAGAAAAAAACTATCTGGTTATAAGCAATGTGACCAAAAAAATAATCGTGACTTTGATATTGATACTGAATTTATTATAACACTAAAACAACGACAGAATAATCATTGTGCAAGCTGTAACTGTAATATGTTATGGCAATATTCGAATAATAATCCAAGACAATATACCGTAGACAGAATTAATAGTGATCTTGGTCATACGCGTGATAATGTGATGCTGACCTGTGTTGAATATAATCGACGTAGAGGTTCTGGTTATGTAATTGTATGTGGTGGTAATTGTGTGTCTTTAGGAATTACTTGTAATTGTTCACGCACAAATCCACGTTGAGGAGCAGTAGAATCCACTCTGTAGATTGGAGGTCTGCCAGTGGATCTTACCACGCTAGAAATTGTATGTGTAGTCACGCTCCAGATAGGATCAGTTGCTCTTTTTTTACCACCTTCAAGTTCACCAGGTTCATATAAATATCTTACAGTTACATTACCTAATACTGGTTGAGGTTGTTGTCTGTCATCGCTACGGGGTATATATTTTTTTTTTTTTTTTTTAGAAGGTTTCATGGAAGTTGAACGAGTAATTTCATTATTTAACGCAGCTATCACACTTGGTAACCTTGCAACCCATTCACGAGATCTCTCACCGGACTTAAAGTCAGTGGATATTTCCTTTACATATTGGTATCCAAATAACCCCTCAGCAAGTGTTCGATTAAATCGTTCAACGATTGCCTGATCACGATGAATTTCAGTATGTCCTCGTCTGATTTTAACGTTATGTTTCTTCATCAACGATAATACTGTACCAAGAAATTCTTTACCAGGATCAACTTGTAATAACTGTGGCCATCGCAAAGGTCCTCGCTGATAAATTCGTTCAAACGCAGATGCAACTTCAGACGCTGTCTTTGTTGATAATGGTTCCGCTTCTTTATATCTACTTGCAACATCAACGACAGTTAATGCGTATTTGTACGTGCGTGATTGACGTCTACGTGTTTTAATAGTATCGTGTGGTAAAAATAAAATATCTGCTTGATGAACTTCATTAGGGACGCTGACATCAAAATGTGCATACTGAATTTTTTTAGGTGGTGGTAGATAAATTTGCCATATTGCCTGTCGTGCTAACCACGCTGCAGCATCAGAACGTGATACTTTTGCTACTTCAGCAAGTTTACTAATAGCTGATCTACCTTTCCAATATCCTCTTGGGCTATAATAAATGGATTCCATTATAATAGTTATATAATTAATTACCAGCCCCTAACATTATTTTACTTTTCATGGCAGATTTTACTAGAAAACTAGCTAATTTATCTCTGACAGATTTATTAGGTATAGAATTTAATGCATGAATCAATTTTACATCTGCGAGATGCCTTTGTTGTAAATCTTTATTTTTATACGCAACATCATGAACATGACACGCTTGATCAATCTTATTTATTGGATACTCTCCCGATCTTGGTTGATCTTGATCATCAAGTCGGATATCAAGTCGAGTTCCGGGACCGCAATAATTATATCCAGGAAGATGTTTCTCACCTGGGTAGACACAAGAATACAGATGTTATATACGTCACTCAGCGTTATACACAAATACCTAAAGTGATCAGAGACAACTGCAATATTTTAGCAATGTTTAATGGAGTAGATAATTATACTTTACAGAATATTTATTATACTTGGTGTTCAGGGGACATGGATATGATGAAGTTCAAAAACTTTTTTGCTCAAGCACAAGCTGTTCCGTTTGGATTTATTACAATAAATTTACATGATCCAAGATCCAGATATCGTATAGGTCTGAATAAAATCTTTGGTTAATTTACAGCATCAGGCAGGGTGAACGAGAAAAATTGAGTGACCCGCGAGTAAACTAAACGCATTATAACATAAAAACAAAAAGTCAAAAATAAAATAACAAAAATGAGCTAACCCAAACGATTTATTATCCATTTTTCAAACTATATGGTAATAATAAAAGTTAGGAGGTTCGGTTTAGCGTTATTGACCTTATTTTTCAGCCCCTGTGTGAACCTTTATTTTTGTCAAATAAGGCCAGGAACACAAGTTGTCTGTTCGCCCTGCATGCTGCTCGGGGGGTGGGGGGTGGGGGTGGGGGGCAACTATATTATGACCGAAGAGAGCCGAACTAGAAAGCTGATCACTCTTTAGTAAACAATCGACTCTTTCACATGTCATGGCGATTGCATACAATTTTATGTAAACATAACAGTCTATTTCAGCATGTACTGAATGTGTTAATCTATACGTGTAGATTCGAATGGTGTTGAAATATTTAGTGCGTCAAATGAATTACCTGGTAGGTACGCTTAGCTACATTTAAAATGCTGACCTTAACATTCACTGAAATGCAGCTATCATTCGCGATGCTGACTACGAAATCTCTACAAAATTTTGCACCATTACAAGAATGTCGCTTTACTTAGCTAGGTTCGGTTTAAAGTGACTACCATATACCGCTACCTTGTGGTTTTACCCAATTCCATATTTTCCATAGGGAATGATCTCTGAAATCCCACCCCAGTATACGTCTAAATATCTAAATATTGGTGGGAAAGGTCATAAGAAACTTTATGAGAGACTAGTACTTTTCGTGCTCAGCGTATTTTCGTTTCTCTTTCTCTTTACATGCAACACATATTTTAGACACTGTTACATATATGGACGTGAAACTTTATGTGTACATTTACGTGCTTTTAGCACCCTAATAAAATAAATGATGGTCGCAACGACCTTCTTTTCTTGTTAAAGTAACTATGCTAAATCATGTACCGGTGCAGCAGGCGAAACAAACAAATCCCCCAAATCCTATTAGTTTATTTCTAGCACATACCTTAAGATTTGTACCAATAATACAAAAATACGTATGAAAGAAGAGACAATGGTTTATTTGGATTAATTCGTGGATGGGAAACACAATAACAACTTAGTCCGAGTTTTCTCTGACCCTGTTGTTGTACAAAATATGTAAAAATATTCATTGAAAGCCACGTAACATTTTTTTTAAGAAAGACATTTATTCAAAGAACAACGACAAGAAACTGACCGCTCCGGTGTTCTAAGTGTCCGCCTCGGGAGGTCCCGGGTTCCAACCCTGGCCGAGTCATACTTCCACACTACGGACATCCCAGCGATATGGCTGAAACATTTTTAAAGCTACTTTAAAAATCCAAATCGCACACACACACACACACACACACACACACAACTTATCGTTGTTGCAGCAACCTGTAGAAAGCCGGATTCATCACGTAAAGAGCACGCGCGACACCAAGAAAGTAGAACTGCGTTGACATATGTTATTTACTTGATGTATCTGGCTTTCTCCAAGTTTACTGTGACAGCGACAGGTTTCTGATTGTTGTTTTCTGAACAAATATGTTGAGATTTTTATGTCATTTTGTTTTGTTACAAACATTACATGACTTTCATGTCCTATTTTCGATTTTTTGTTTTTGTATGACATGACTGGAAAGGGTTCTGGTTATTGTTGATGATGCTATCATTAGGAAAACTGATGACCGCTCCGGTGACCTAGTGGTTAGAACGTCCGCCTCGGATGCGGGAGGTCGTGGGTTCGATCCCAGGCCGAGTCATACCAGAGACTTACAAAAATGGTACTAATAGCTGCCTCGCTTGGCGCTCAGCGTTAAGAAGTTAGTGTTAGGACTGGTCGGCCTGGTGTCAGGATAATGTGACTGGGTGGGACATGATGCTACATGTATGCGGCATGATGCCCCAGTGTTAGACATCACTATAAACTGTCACACTGCAAACATCTTAAGCAATATGACTGAAAAATCGTTAAAGCTACGTTAAAAATGTAAATCTCTCTCTCTCTCTCTCTCTCTCTCTCTCTCTCTCTCTCTCTCTCTCTCTCACACACACACACACACACACACACACAGAGGACCACTGATGTCATGGAAATGTAGCATGCGATATGGGCAGACATGTGACTAGTAATGCAAATGGCGAGTACTAGGTCATTTTTCCTCATCACCATGGTTTCGTCTTGTCTGTCAATGACTTAAAGACAACAAATATTATACTCTCAATTTCTGAAAAGATAAATTATCTTCCTATCGATTTCATACAGGTATGGCTTGATGTTTAAGTCTGCTGGGCCCGGTAGTATGTGGCTACCAATGAGAATTCCCCGTTTTGATACGCAATGGGCTCTGACCGCACGATCCATCATAAAAGTCCAAATATCTAAAATTAGATTGAAAAGGTCAGAGGAATTTCGGACTTAGTAACAACTCTGTTTCATGCACTTTCACTCGTTAATTTTCTAAAATACCAATATTATTTTCGTTTGTTTACTTTTGGAATTATACGTTTCAAACTAGCGATCAAACAGTTAGTAAGTTCCTTAATCGACGTTAATCGCAGTTGGAAACACCTCATGTACACAATATGCACTGACAAGAATTATGCCGCAAAACCCAAATTTCTAGTCTATAAAAGCTACTGAAACTTACGCGTTACAGAAAGAAATTTCGTGCTAACATTTGCACGAGATCTACGTATCCGTTCCAACTTTTAACTCTTTTGTCATATTCTCCGTCATTTCATGCAATAATCAGTTTCAAACATGCCGACCCCACCGTCTGGATCACTTACGTGCCAAGCGTAGAAGTGGTATGTTTCAAGGGTTATGACATAGTATGTACAGGGAAAAAGATAAGGGTCTGACAAATTATTGGTTTGCGTAGGCGTGTGTGTGTGTGTGTGTGTGTGTGTGTGTGTGTGTGATTTAGATTTTTAAAGTAGCTTTAACAATTTTCAGTCATATCGCTACTATGTCTGCAGTATGTCAGTTTAGAGTGATGTCTAGCACCGAGGCATCATGCCGCAGACATGTAGCATGATGTCCCACGCAGTCATGTTATCCGGAGCGGTCACGCCACTTGTCATCACTCTTAGAGGTTAGGTGTAATATTTAAAACAGAAAATGTGAAACAAATTTATTGTAATTTAAAATAAAAATCAATACAAGCAGAAAATTGATCAGAAGACTTAAAACGCCCAAAACAACCTTTTGAGTTCCTGTTGGCACACTGAAAAATGTGTGCATAAATGAAATTAGAAATCTGTTCTTCTTCTAGTTATTGATCATTTTCGTGTGTCAAAGAGAACCAAAACATTACTACTACTGCTGCTACCACAGGCTCCTTCACCATTTCCATTAGTACCTCTTTTTCTAATATTACTATTTATATCTGAGGAATAAATGATGTTTTAGTATGTATTCGATTCTCGGCGATTGCTACTAATAGTAGTGGTACTATCAGTAGTCGTAGTTGATGTCTTCATATTTATATCTTTTAAAGATGACAATACTGAGTAAGCGAATTGTTATGCACAACAGAATCTGATCGATCTTTGCAGCTCACCGTATGGTCCAAAGCACCTATGTAAAGTATGGTATAACTTTTACAGAGTTTTAGATGGCGTAAGTGTGGGCTAATATTAAAATAGTAACTCTTTACCCGTTAACCTAAAGGTAAATGCAGCACAGTGCAGACCCATAAATGTTCCATGAAATAATAAATCTCTCATTTAGTGTCTGTTTTGTTTATTTTGCATTTGTTATTGTTTTTCTTTGAGAGAGGCGGGGGGTAGGGTGGGGTGGGGGGTGGGGGTCTTGTCAGTAGAAAGAAAATCTTTTTTTTAAAAAAAGTCTTGAGCAGAGATTTTGTTGCAACATATCAATGGAAGACAATCGGTCCAGGAGTAGGATGACCTTGTGATAAGACTATCAGGTAACTTACGAAGGGAAAGTAAAATAAGCATGATATCCCTTCAAAATACAAGGATCATATAACCGTGCTATTTATTTCACTGATTGCGTACAAGCCGAACTAGATGTGCAACGAAGGATTCAAAATGATCTGAGGGACTGACTAGTTGATACGTAAATGGTAATGCTTGTGTTAATCTTAGAATCATTAGTCCTTTTGTTACAATAAATTGTATGAACGAATTCACTGCCAGAGAGACATTTTTGTAAATCACTAATTCTTCAAGCCATGGCTATGATAAAATTTATCAATTGATACGTGCAGTAAGGCTGACAGATTTATCTTCCCTTACATGCAATGAATTTCTATGTGGTCACAACAACAATTTGAGAGGCAACCTAGCGTTGTTACTTGGACGCTGTATGAAGCACCATAATCGGGCATCACTCTCTCTCTCTCTCTCTCTCTCTCTCTCTCTCTTGTAATGTGTTATATTACACATAACTAGAGATAGAGAGACTGAGAGAGACTTGAGACAGAATGATGCCTGACTACGGTGCTTCATATATATATATATATATATATATATATATATATATATATATATATATATATCACAGAGCTCAGGAGACTACTCGTCCTGACCGGGATAAATTTCTCTTACCCGAGTAAAACTTTTTCTCAGCATTCTTCCTTGGGTTGAGGAAATGCAGGTTCACAATATGAGATTAAATTGAATTAATTGTTTGAATTATTTATCTACTCTTTACAAGCCCTGATGTTCAACATCGCGTAACATTTGGCGTGCGTCAGTTATAAACAAGACCTTTTCCCAACTTGCTTGCTTGTCAGTCTAGCATGTATCGCAATGGAAACACGATTTCTAGATTTGTTTTCTTTTTTGTTTTTTATTATCTTATTTTGTTTTTAAACAGATACCCTACGAAAGGTTGATAATAAAACGGGTAAATATTATGACCACATCTTTGCTGCAATTTCACAACTAGTCCTCTATTTCTTAAAAGTGTCCCATTTACACTGACGCTTGTCACTAATATAGTGTCACTTTGATGTGAAGAAATCGTCCCGTTCAATGAGCTGTCACAAATTTTTAGGAATTAGTTATCTGAGAAGTTGAAAGGCATAGAAACATGCTGTGATTTTTTTTTTTTTTTTTTTTTTTTTTTTGTCTGATCAGGAAGTTTTGCATTTGCATCAGGTCATTAGTATTTTAAAACTGAAGCTTCATTGAAGATGAAAACAGATATTTAAATAAATATTTAATTACTATTCATAAGAAATATTCTGTAAACTTACGTTCGAAATGAGTATGTTAAGTGTCTCGGCCCGGTTCCACCAACTTTCACACAATGCATGCTGTGTGCAATCTATTTACAAAGCAGATAATATCAAGACAGCAGCTGATTAGTTAGGTAATGACTTTGAAATGTTCCAGTACTTTCGTTCTATTTATGGATCCCGTGTGTAACTCTCAAGAAAGGACGTTTGACCAAAATGGACCACTGGTACGACAGTAGATGGAAATTCAGACGTTTGGAATTCTTCTTTCAAATGCAAGTTGCCGATATTGTGGAAAGTAATTACCTACTTATATAAATATATGCTGGCCTTTTTACGTTGGCTTGACATAATAAAGCCGCTGGGTTTGAAAATACTGGTGATCTGGGGCACACGTAATAAAGTCCAACTATGAGAAACTCATAAAATGTTGATATTCATTCTCTTGACTTCTGCCATGGGCAACTCATAAAGGTGTGTGATGGCTCGTTGAACAGGAGCAGTAAACGCATGAGGCTGGATACTACCTTACGTTTCTTATCACAGATTAAAACCGAATACAAATTCAGAAAAATAACTAGCTATCTCCATCACTGCAGTTAAAGATTTCCTGATTCTTCCTTCTATGCATTTACATTCTCCACAAAAACCATATTGGAGAACAGATTTACATTCTTATCATATCCAAGAAATGTAGCCCACTTTATATATATATATATATATATATATATATTGAAACCCATCAAAACCGAGGTTTGCGGTTCAATGGTGGTCTCGCAGGCGAGAATGAACGCGTGCTTTTGTTTGTATGCAGTTGTGCAAACGCATCATCCTTGATTTGTGAGAAAAAAAAAAACTGGGAAGAAACGTTCATTTTGAAAAGCAAATGGCGATAATGTTTGTCACTTGTTTAGAAGGAGACAGAAAGGACGTTGTTTGTGTCTGCCTGTCTGAGATATGGTAATCGCCTATATGTGTGTGCATGTGTGGGTGAGAGAGACAGAGAGGAGGGATATAATTAAGATAATACACATGTTTCTGTGTGTGTGTGTGTGTGTGTGTGTGTGTAGTAGTAGTAGTAGTAGTAGTAGTAGTAGTAGTAGTAGAAGTAGTAGTAGTAGTCCCAAAAATTACAAGAAATGCTTGCTTATTGTAGGCATATATTGGAAAATTAGCAGAACAATATACACTCCATTTGAGCACTCTTTTCCGTCAGCAAAATCAAAAGTGGCGCCGCAGGCTTGGTTATTAATCCCTGGGTATTGAAATAAAACAAAAAGATATGTTCATAATTTATACAAATGAATATCATCAACAACGATTATATAATAAACTGACAATTGTATACTGGCTAGAAAGAAAATCCTATCCCCCTCTCACACCCGTTACACTCTCTCGATCAGACCCCCGAAAATTTAAAGGTTGGTCCCCAAGAAACCTGAACTGTCAAAGGAAGAAAATAAGGTTCGTATGTGTATTAACGCGTGTGTGTGGATGTTGGGTTAATGTTTTGTTAAAGGTGATAAAGGTAAACTTTTCAAAGTTTCATCGCTAAATATCCAGTTATAGTCTAGCAGCTGAACCCTTTTATCTTCAAAATAATATAAAGATTTTGAAACATTATCGATAAAAATAAACTTAACAAAAGAATGGAACTGTTTATGTTCAAGAATAACTCCACTTTCAAAGAGACATGAATATAAAAAAGAAAACGTCAAGGAATGAAAACTTGATTTTAAAGCTTAGATGTTGTGCCAGATTTGGCAAAGGAGGCTAGTCTCAGACTTAGCCTGTCGCATAACGAGTGATTCTAGTGGAGAGGTCGACAAAAGACTATAAACATCGCCAGCTGCTTTAAGTACCGATTAAGCGTTTACCAAAATGTTTAACTGGTCACTCGAGCAGATAGCGGCTTTCCGGGTTATCGCTGCACTCCTACAACAAACAGATCCCTCCCCCCCCCGCCCACTCTCTCTTTGCTGGAGGAGGACAAAGTATGGAAAGATAAACAGGTTGGAGGTTAAAACGATGAGTAAATTTTCAACAACAAAATCAAATCAGTTATCTGAGCAGATTTAAATCTAAATTACAATTATAAAATTAAACATAAAAGCATCTGTGCAGAGTTAAACTTCCTAATTGAATATAATAAATTTAACATTACTATTCTCTTTAAAATTTAAGCTTTTCACAAAAATATAAGAGTAGTTCTATAAATAAATGTCAACATAAAATCCTTGGAGCACCTATTTGTGATGAATAGACAACAGTTTATACTTTCAAAGTTTCATAGCTAAATACTCAGCAGTAGTCTAGTAGCAGAAAGCTTTTATCTTCAAATAAAATATTGAGTTTGAAATATTATACATAAAAATAAATTAAAAAAGAAAACATAACTGTCCACGTTCAAGAATAACTCCATTTTCAAACAGGCGTGAACATGTATTTATGAAACCATCAAGGAACGAACACACGACTTTAAAGCTTATGTGTAATGGTAAATTTGGCAATGGAGACTCTGACTCAGACTGCCTGTGGCATAACGAGTGCTTCCAGTTGAACGGAGGTCGATGATTGTCTATCAGCGGCTAAGCACATCACCGGATGATCGAAAGATTTAACGTTCTTCATAAGATGATGAAGAAACAGAATAATGTCATTAGACAAGCTACACAGGCGCCCAACCCCCACTCCCTGGATTTCACCTCCAAGCATGTTTTGGCCTATATCCGTTAAACTTAATAGCTGACCACTATATGTTTGCTCTCCTCCCATTGAAAATAATTCTGCGGGCTCCCCTGACAAGCTCTCTCTGAGTTTTGGAACGAGAAGAGGCTGGTTTGGAACGAAGTTGTACCGATTAACCGGTTACCAAATTTGTAACTTCTTCCCAATATTCGAAGCGTAAACGGATATCCGGGTAATCGTTTCAGTCCTACACCAAACATTCTCTCTGTCTCTGTCTCATTCTGTATGTCTGAATCTCCCTCCCTACTGGACGAGTATTAACATAATAATAGGAACCGCGGCAGCTCAGAGGTCTGCTGCTTCTGAATGCCGCTGAAACCAAACAAACACAAGAAATATAAAATGCAACGCTTACGTCAATTCTGAATTACAGAATACATGCCAAAGCAATCTGCAGGGGCAAAGAAAAAAGAAGAAAAGCGCCGGCACTCGAATAATCGGAATAGATGGGTGTCTGTCTAAAGACGCCCTCTTCCATTAATAAATTATTTTATAAATTATTTTAATTTTTCCCAATTCAAAACAGGCTTAGTGATTAGCTGGTCCCATACGCCAGTCTAGGAATAAAATACAGTTTACTTCTTAATAATGAAAGCGAGCGAAGATTAGGCTTATAAAACCATAGGCAATGTAACTAACTGTGACCTAATTATCTGAAATGACGGTCCTAATGAGGGCATTGAAGCAAGTATCTGTCTGACATGTGAGGTATATTATTACGACCATGAGCATGATAGTGTCGATGATCTCTCATCGTTCATAACCTAGCCTATTGGTAAGGTAATGAACAACGGGATTAATTGGGAATATATATATATATATATATATATATATATATATATATATATATATATATATATATATATACTCTATATATATATATATATATATATATATATATATATATATATATATATGTGTGTGTGTGTGTGTGTGTGTGTGTGTGTGTGTGTGTGTGTGTAGTCACGTTGAGGGGATCATTTGCTGATTTTTCATGCTTCCCGTATATACATATTTTCTTATAGTTAATTCGTAGTTAAGAGCACCTGTGATAATGTCAATACGTATTATGTAAGATTAAGACTTAGACCGATTCTGGACACAAAGAAACTGCCTGTGTTTTGTTTAACCATTACACAACGACCCGTTCACGGTAAATTTCAAAGGGAATTCTACGACCAGGTAGGGACGCCTTTGTTCCTTTTGCACTCAGTCAGTGATGTCACGAACGGCTTGGAGAAAGTTTGGATTTTTCGGGACCGGAAATCCGAGAGCAATAGGTAAGTTATAAATTACCCTAGGACGATTTTCAAAGAAGACAGACCGTATCCAAGCGATACTGAGAGATTCTACTCTAAGGCGGAGTCTCGATAAGCAATTTGTTCGGACTAAGTCCATTTTTCCATTAGTATATGTTTGAAAGTCGCTACAGGTGGATCAAATAGAAGTTGGGAGACACTAGACTGTACTCTGACTGTCGAAGTTGTGCGCTCGTTAAAAGGCGGGAAAGAATTCTAGTGAAATTCTAGATTTGGATTGCGAACAAAGGCTTCTTGTGTAAGCTTTCCGGGTGGTTGTAGAGTCGACACCCGAGGATTGGAGAGAGGGAAGACACATGGAGAGCACGTGGGAGGTCTATTGTGACGTAAGCAGTTGGGTGGAGGCGCAGTGTTGGAAGGAACATGTTGAAGAGATTACCGGAAGTGTCGGAAGGACGGATCCGGAAGTGCCAAGAGAGCACGTAGTCAAGGGTACCGGAAGTACCAAAAGAGTATCAAAAGGCGGACAGATGAGTAACAGAATCAACATCGAAAGAAAAAACCCTCACTAAAGATTTTAATTTGATATGATGATAGTAATGGGCAACTGTGAATTGTATTTGTTCGAAAGAACTTGCGTTTGAGAAATTTGTCGATGAAATAGTTGAATACGTTTGATATATTTTTATTAAATTCTTATACCTTTCACCTTGAGTTCTGCATACACCTAGACCGTCGACATTGCTGCCTGAGGGCTTGGAGCTACTTAAATTATAATTGTACACCTTCTCCGGTGTTAGAAATAGTACGAGGCGAGTGACACACACACACACACACACACACACACACACACACACATATATATATATATATATATATATATATATATATATATATATATATATACTGTCCATTCACAGATTATTGTTTGTAAGAATATAACATTGTGATGGAAAAATAAACAACTCTTTACTTGAAAAAGACACCGAAATATTATGCATTTCAAAAAAGATTTTTTTTTAATTTTCAAATGTATTACAAGCTACATAAATACGCATCAGTATATAAGATTTCAAGAATTTCTCTTTTATGTTTTGGATCATTGAATAATTTGTGCCTACAATTTTTTCACAGTAAATATTCAAGGATAACTAGCCCTTTAGAAACAAATTGTGCAGATTTCCATCTCATTTCAAATAGGCAAGTCCTTCATCGTGAAATTTACAAATTAATCTTATTAATCGTGTTAATCATGTTAATATCACACTAGAATAAAACATAACCAACTTTCCTAATTACTAAAATCGATGGCATTTCACGATAAGTACGCCATACTGATAATAAGATTGGTAGAACATTTCATCGAGGAAAGGAAACAAATGTATTGTTTTGATAGAGTCATATGACATAATCCTATTCATGAATTTGTCTGAAGTATCATATGCAAGCAACGAATCTCCCTGAATGTCGACAATAATGTTCTGCTGAGAGGAGGCTATTCCTTTGCATATTTTGCCAACATAAATGGTCCTGAGCGATGTCAGGGCATTACCCACAGACACGATGTTTATACAATATTTCAAAGTCACATCCACATTATGGCCCACATGACAAACGTGCCTAGGACTCTTGATCTTTAGACTTGATATACACTGAAAACTCTTATCAAACATCTTTAATTTTCCGTTTCCCTCATCAGACAGTACAAGTCTATCATCAGGAAGGAAAACACCTGAATATATAAAACATTCGATATTATCACTAGGAACCTTAGCGCTAAAAATTAACATTAAATTTTGCTGTGATTTTGGGTGTACGTTGTCGGTCGTTGACGAGGTAATTGATAATCTGGGGATTTTGCAAGCCCTTCTGAACGTTTTACCGAGTGAATTCAAGGTTTTAATGATTCCTTCACAGGTACCATCACGATGAAATTCAAATTCAACCACCTCTGGTTTAGTTTCCATTGTGTCACATTTCTCCTTATACTTATCGACTTGCTGTGAGACTTTGGTCATTGTGAAGAAAACTTTTTTCTCGTCATCTGATTTTGTGCCGTCTATCAGCATTCTTTCGGATGTTTCAATGGCAGCTATTGCGCTCTTACATTCTATGATTTCATCAGATATTGTCACCTCTTCTTGCTTACACATCTGATCCAGTTCTTCAAGAGCCGCTGTCTCCAGCCTTTCAATAAGTTGTTTTATCATCACGCTCCATTCCTTAATTGACTTCAGTCCTTTGTTTCTCAATGGATTCTAAATTATATGTCCTACTTTCGAGTAATGTGATAAACAGTTTTTTCAGTCTGGTATCTGGCCATGTCCCCTCCACTATCAGACTGCTTGCATGTCTACAAATACATTTTTCACAAAATGTGTGCAAACACGATAGTACTTTTGGTGACTCGAACGTTTCCAAACAAATTGGACAATTCAACTGTTTATAACCGGCACCCTTTGCTTCTGCCATTGTACAGTGTACGTGATGGATTCTTACAACAGTAACTGCCTGACTTGGCAAAGTCCTCTACCAGATTGTAGTCCTGTAGAGGTCGAAGTTGAACATTCAGTAACTTCCTCGTCGCGACATTGAATACCTGCATAGCATTACTTCATAATGAAGTTCATTCCCAGGGTCCTTTATGAGTCCCCATAGCTTCTCCTCAATTTCATTTCTCTTCTGCCAATACATAACCAACTCACTAAACATATCGACTAAAGTATTAATCCATGATATGTACATGAATTATATGCAAGTCTTCTATCTTGATAGGTTACGCTAATAGATAAAATGAGTCGTATATCCCTTGAACAATGTAGAATCACGTGGTCTGTAAAGTCGATATCTTATAGCATTTATATGACGCAATCGGTATAGTGCCTTACTCTGCGTATTGACCATAAACGACTCTTTCATTCGAACATAGCACTATTTTAGTAAATAGTTATGATTTGCCCTTGCCCGGGTGACGAAAAAAATAAAAATAAAAAGGAAACTTGCTCGTAATTCATTGAGTGGCTGATCCTGCTATTTCGTCATCGAGATATTAACATATGTTGAAATACTAAAGCGATTGTTTTGTGTATCTAAAGACAAAAATAGCGAGATTTCCAAATTTTAATTGTTTCTAAATGTTCAATATCCTGATAACATATCATAGGCCTCTTTCGAAATTGTTTGGCCTTTTGATCCAGTTTCGTCCGTTAAACGTGATGTTTCTGCTCATTTTCAATTCGAGGATACCACTCTCCTCAAACGGTTAATTTTATGACTTGCTGACTCCTAATTTTCCATGACCATGATATCTGATGCTAAATGCAATATGGGAAACCCTCGTAAATGTAGGTTTACGGGTCAGTCTCGCGGGCGAAAGGGTGCGTGTTCGAACCTTACCGACAGATCGGCCCCGGTCGCCAATCGTGATATGTCCCTGGGCAAACCACTTTACTTCAATTTCCTGGGAACTAAATAACCTCCATGTGTTCCTGTGCCGTACAAAACCAAACCAAGCCAAAAATTGGAAGTATGCTGCATGATGATTTGGCTGTACTTTGGCATGTGTATCAGATAGTTTATATTTGCAGTACATAAATTAATAAATGCAACCAAAAAAATTGCAAAACCAACAAAACATGCTAATAAGTAGATGGGTGAATATATTTATTCAAAATACATACTGAAAATCCTTGCATCGGAATAAAAATTGAAATAAAGCTGATATTGAGAAATCCTTTATTTGAGATTATGTATAATTGATGATAAAATCTTTGCATAAGAACATTGGTATTGGATGATTACAGCAACGCTCCTGCCATGTCAGTTCACAACAACGCCTTATATGCTTCAGTCCAGCCAGGTCAACATGGAGTACATGCATAAGGGATGCTCCCACAATACTTGATATTTAATGGCCAAACATTGGACAATCTGCTACTTGTCATCGCTTTTAGAGGTTAGATATAATACTAAAAACAGAAAATGTGAAACAAATTTACTGTAATTTAAAATAAAAATCAATACAGTTAGAAAATTAATCAGAAGACTTAAAACTTCTCGAAACAAGCTTTTGAGTTCCTATTGGCACACAGAAAAATGTGTACATAAATAAAATTTGAAATTTGCTCTTCGTCTAGTTATTGATTATTTTCGTGTGTCAAAGGGTACCAAACATATTACTGCCACAAGCTCCATCACCATTCCCATCAGTACCTATGTTTCTCCTGTTACTACTTATATTTGAGGAATAAAATTATATTTTAATATGTATTCAATTCTCAGCGACTGCTACTAATAGTAGTGGTA